>CM052289.1:6087792-6133270 GCA_028455765.1 Lasioglossum oenotherae
ATTACTACATAAAAGATAATAATTATAAAACAATAATAATATTAAAATAATCTGAACCAAACTGATATTTTACGGTTATGAAACTTTAATTGCAAATATCTCGAAAACTATTGAGTGTCTGCCCCTATAATGGGGTATTTTCTTAATCAGGGGAACGAGATCTATAACTCTGTAAAGTCTGAACAAAATCCGTGAGGGACAGAGTGGGGGGTCTCCTTGTTAGCCATGAAAAGAAATCGTGCCTCAAGAGATTAATGGCTAACTGTTGATAACAAAAAAGTACAATTCAACTTGGACAGAGAAGAAACGAGTAACATAAATATTCAGCAGACTATGTTCGAAGTTTTCGCGACGAGACTGTCTCGACATTATATTGCAAGTCAACTGGCAATGAAGACGGAGAATCCAGCGAGCTGTTATCGGTAGATCCAGAAAGGATTCGCGCGAGCATTAAATCCTTTTAAAAAGTGACAAAGAGGCGACGGAGTGAACGCGGCATAAAAGTTGAATAATGAGCGGGAAAAGTCTATAGCGAGGGAAAGTGTTTAGAAGCGGAAAAGGGAGCATCGGAGGAGGACAGTCGATGAAGTCTGGGAAAGAAAGAGGTCGACAGTTTACTTTATCCGAAGAACAGTTTTCGTGGGAAAACTGGGTGGGATGCGGGGTGAGAATAAAGGCGAAATGGAAAAGAGGAATGACCGGAGGAGCGCGTACCGTGCTATGGGAATAGAGAAGGAGGAATGGCGAGGAACGAAGAAGGTAGAGATCCCTGGATCCCTAAAGCTGTGAAGATGCTTAGCCTGTTTGATACTGGTTTGCTTTTTGATGTATCAAAGTCGCTGTGCTAGAACCACGCGAATTCCAGTTTTTGGGGGTGTGGAATCCTGAGGAGGAATTTTAGGGTGTAGATGAAAGTTGAATACAGTTTTGGGTTTTTTTAGGTAATGAAATTGTTCTGCTAGATCAGAGGTCCCCAAACTTTTTTGTCTCGTCGACCACGTGCCAATTTTTTCTGTTTTGGGTAGATCCCCCGCATTTCTAATACTGAATTGTTACAAATTCATCAACTTCAAATATGTTTTTGACAGCTGACACAGTGCTACTCACTTTGATAGGTTTAACTGTACAGCGAAAAGGTTAAAAAAAACACATGTTAAGTTTTATACATTTAGTAATTAAAACGACACAAAATGCAAATCTATTGTAGTAAAATTATAACATAAAATAACTACACAGAAAAATATATGCTTTTAATGGGAGGGATAAGCCTGATGCTTTAATAGCAAATTTTCAATATTTGGCTTCAACTTAGTTAGTTAGGTTTAACCTTAAATCTCCTCGATCGGTGATTTCTAATCTGTTTCTTTTTTTTGTAAGAAGATTGGTAACCGCGCTGAAACTCCTTTCCACGAGGTATGAAGATGGAAAAGCTATCAAAAACTTTCTCGCGATAGTCCCTAATGCAGGATAAGTAATAGGTATGTCTCTCTGAAGCCAAAATTGCTGATATCCTTTTCTGAACTGTACCTTAAGTTCTTCGTTAGTGCTTATTCCGATCAGTTCTTCTTGTAATATGACAGCCGTTTCTTCAATGTCACTGTATGGATCGATAATCCATTGTGGTATTTCCATAATCAAAACATCCTCGAACCTAGTTTCAAAGTCTGTGCGAAGCACATTTAAATGTTGAACGTAGGTTGAAACATCATCATCCTGGCAGTTTGTCTGTGACAAATTGGGAAACTTGTAAAATTCGCGCCGTATAATATCTTGCTCCATTAGTTTAATTCTGACAAGAAAAACTGAAATGACGGACTCTGTTTTTATTAAATTTAGACTGTCACCTTGTAATTGCAAGTCAACTTCATTAAATTTAGTGAACAAGTCTGTTAAATAAGCAATGTCCGATTTCCACTTAATTAAATTTTCTTTTAAAATTGGATCTTTATTATCGAAAAACTCTAAAACTGTCTCAAAAGTGAAAGAAATCTTGTCAAACACAAGCCTTTTGACAGCCAGCGTGCTTCAGTTTGAAGGAGCAATCGATGAAAGTTTTCGTCATTTGAGGAGAAATACGGTTCTTGCGACGGAACAGCAAGTTTTTACAAGTTACAAGTGCTGCGAATTCCTGCAGGCCAACCCTAGGTATAATTACGGTTACCGTTGTGCGCTAGATTCGGGATGGCCCTACGAATAATGACGGTTTATGACACGTCGCGGCTATTGAGGAAGATGGAAACGAACGTTGCATGCCAAATGGTCGCCAAATGTAGAATATGCCTTAATCTCAAAAAATAAATTTTTAAAAAATACCACGTCTTTTTAAAACGGACTAAAAAGAATAAAATAAAATTTTAAAAAACGCCACGTTTAAAAAACGGTATAAAATAGTATAAAAAGTATAAAACGGTATAAAAAGTATAAAATAATTTTTTCTAGCCCCATACGGATTCCTAACCCCGTACAAATAGTCCTGAAAATTTGTGATAGTGAATTTTTCGTAGCTATGAAAATACTTATACGATTTAAAACGAAAAACGTGGGGGGGGGGGGTGCAAAGGTTCAAATTATTAATAATTTATATCTCCTAAATGCATAGGCTTTAAAAAAAAATTTTTTTTTAATATTGCATTGTCATCCAGTTCTGAGCTGTGTTTAAAATTTCAAGTCTCTAACTCATCGGGAAGTTAGTTTAAAATCAATTGCAAAATTTGTACCGAACAAGCAGACAGACAGACAAGAAAGCGAGCTAATAAAAACGTGATAAAATAGCCTTTCCGTCACGTCCGTGTCATAAACCTTGTCCGAAGACTCCACGTGTTTCGTTCTTTCGCTGCGGAACACTCGTGGATCCCCATTTACATTTCATGCACCACTAATTTTTGTTTTCGCTGACATGAACCTTTTGCAGTTCGGAGTCGACCCCTAGGCGTCGATATAGACCACTTTGGGAATCATTGTGCTAGTTAGAACCCTGTAAATCCTCGGCGCGGCGGTGTGAAATCCTGATGAGAAACTCGGGGAAAGTCGGATAATGAGAGGTCATCTATAGGGAGGGCAAGTGTCTATAAGTAACGACGAGAGTACTGGAGGAAAAAAGAAGTCGTCAGTTTAATTTTTCCGAAGAGCAGTGAACCGTTGCGTCAGTTTAAATAAAGGAATGGAGAACTCGTGGGAAAACAGTGGGCCGACTGTCCGGGGTGAGGGTAGAGGCGAAATGGAAAAGAGGAATGACCAGGGGACCGAGTAACGTGCGACGGGAATTGAGAAGGATCGAGAGAGAGAGAGAGAGAGAGAGAGAGAGAGAGAGAGAGAGAGAGAGAGAAGGAATGGCGAGTAACGGGGAAAGCTGGATCCCTGGATCTGTGGAGCGGTGAAGTGGGAATAAGGCGTAAAGCGGGATCGAATAAAAGGGGCGGCGGAAGAGAAACAGCGGATCGGAGGGCTGAAACGGAAAGCCGAGAGTAAAAGTAAGGGAGGAAACGGGAGGATGGTGATACCGAGAGCTGTGCGTGGGTGGTAAAGTGGTGCGGAGGGTGAAACGGGGGGTAGTTCGATCGAGAGACGAGAGACGCGCCACGAGAATGGATAAGGTGCGAAGATCGAGGGAGAGACCGAGACAGATCGATCCACTGACGAGAGGGTACCCGAGTGTGGGCCTGGAAAATTTCGAGACGGAGAACGAGCGAATGAGTAAATAAAGGATACCAGACGCGGACGAATTACCGAGGGAAACGAGCACGACGCGGCTATAGATGTAGAGGATGATCCTAATTCGACGGATGTGTGTATGTCTGGCGACATGCGAGCAGCGCTCCTGTTGATCTAATAAACCTTGGAACCTTGACATAGACTGGGACTCTGAACATTGTATTGACTCTGGTCAGACTTACAATTAGAAACACTCGGAATTTGGATTATAGGTAGTAGGGGATAGTAAAAAATTCTAAAAATTCGAGGAAGAGAACGGGGTATGGTTTCTGTTGGAAAACTTGGTAATTGTGCATAAAAGGTCCCACCTCACCGATTTTGATGAAATTTAAATATGTTGTCAGGGTGAAGATTCTGAACAACTTTTTCCTATACATGTTAGCGTCGCTCAGCCTTGGTTTTTGAGATATTTGCGAAAAACTATCGCCAATAATCTATTGAATTTTCTGTATTCCTGCACGCTCTACGGCAACGTAAGCCTGTCCCGGCCCACCATTTGTTTACATTTTTCTTATAAACACGCTGCGGACATGGGAGAAAAGACAGGGTCTCACTCTCTGACCATACATATATAGGGCGAACTTTCAGTTTTGAAAGACTACTCCTATATTTTCGTATGTGTGGATTACAGAAAATTCAATAGATTATTGGCGATAGTTTTTCGCAAATATCTCAAAAACCAAGGCTGAGCGACGCTAACATGTATAGGAAAAAGTTGTTCAGAATCTTCACCCTGATAACATATTTAAATTTCATCAAAATCGGTGAGGTGGGACCTTTTATGCACAATTACCGAAAACTTTATTTAATTAAATAAGATGACTTTATTTATTCAATGCAAGTAAAGTTACATAGTGGATTAAACAGTGATCGCAAGGTGAATGGAAAAAGATATAAACTGTATTGAAATAAGGTAAAGCTAATGCTGTAGCGTAAAAGATGCTGTGATGTGTTTTGTACTGTACGATTGACTGGTTCGTCCCTGGAAAAACCATTGGTCCCTTTTCTTAAGTGGGGGTGTCATAAACCACTTGGGCCAGGCAACGAAATCTCTACGGTCGAAGTCGCATCATAGCCTGTCTCTGTATACAGGGTGTCCCAAAACTCCTTCAAGTCCGGGAAATGGGAGGTTCCTGAGGTCATTCGAAGCGACATTTTCCTTTGCAAAAATGGCCGCCGCCGCTTTGTTTAGGAATTATTAACGAAAAACACAGAACAATCTCACCAATCCGAGCGCAACCTAGACGCGAGTTGGCCCAGCGCGCCAACTGTCTATTGGCCGACTGTGCCAACTCGCGTTTAGGACGCGCTCTGATTGGTCCGTGTTTTTCGTTAATAACTCCTAAACAAAGCCGCGGCTGACATTGGTGCAAAGGAAAATGTTGCTTCAAATGACCTAAGGAACCTCCCATTTCTCGGACTCGAAGGAATTTTGGGACACCGTGTAGTATTATCGTTGGATTCCAACAGTTTCGAAAACCAGAATATCCCTTCGAAAGACTAATGGATATCGCCGCGAAAGCTGGGTCGTTGCAGCAAATTGAAAAATGTGCCTGGAATGAAATGTGTGGGTAAAAAATGCAGACGAATGTTTGCGAAAGGAAACACGTAGGAAGCGGAAGAAACGAGATGGCGGAACGGGGATAAACAGTGTTGCGTGCTACTGGTAAAAATTGTTGAAACCGACCCCGACTCTGGAGACACGCGCGGCGAGGAAAAATAAAACCGAAGGCGGACGCGAGTATCGTGAGGAATTGGTATGGTGGGAATAAAATAGAAGGGGCAATATGTAGGATAAACGGGAACAAATGTACGTGTGCTTGTATGGGCGCGTGTATAGAGCACGCGAGATACTCGGGATCAAGGGTCGCCGCCAGCGCATATTTGTCTAACAACAAAAAGAACCGCTCGAAGATTAAACGGGGCAACTTTTAAAAAATTGTTGAAGAAATCAACCGTCCGGGGCGGCGAATTTTTTCTCTTCGGAAACCGTGATCGATATCACGCTGAATCTTCTCATAAATATTCGCGAGCGGCAGCTGCCGTACGATGTAGTAATCTGTATACGTATATAAATATTGAACAGGATATGTCAACAGCGTAAATGCGTTTTGATGCACGCTTCAAACGACTGGTTCTCCGAAATATATTTCAAAAGTTTTTGCTGCGTAGCATAATAATATTGCTTGATGTTTTTCGTAAATTCGTTGTCTGAAAATTCTGACTATTGTTTGTTGAATATATTTGTTTCGCTTCGCTTTTTTACACAGTATACATATGCGTGCTTCACGATACCAGAGGCCAGAGGGTCTAGTTTATTTAATAATTTCTAGACTACGGAACTGTATTCATTCGCAGGAAGCTGGTAAACTGCAGCCAAACGTAATTAAACATTGCTGTATTTCATTTTTCGATTTCCTGAAACCACTGAAACGACCTTATCAAATAATTTAAAAATACTTTGACCCTCGGTGTTGGACGTGGACATCGCAGGAAATGGAACTTCAATCGTGAAATTTCTACGAGTTTTCTCCACAAAAGTTTCACGGCTCGTCGAATTTTTTCATTCTCCACGATTTTCCCGGTCTTCGTTTTTTCTCTGTTCCTCGCATCCTCGGACCCAGCAGGGAGCATTTGAAAAGCTCTCGACACTATTTTACATTTTTGCCGAGGAACGAGAGCATCGAAACTTTCCGGTTCACGGATACTCATTATCGGAAATTACCAGGGAACTTGTGCAACCGTCGAGTGAATTTTAATACTCATCTTCTGCCTCCTTTTTGGGACCGGGAATTATTTCGTGTTCGCGTGCACCTGCCGCGGTCATTTTTTTACCTCCAGGACATGGAGGAATATGGAGGACGCTCTGGCTTTCGAATCTCGATCTGGAAACCTTTCTCTGGTTCGCAAACAATATTGTGGACCTTTGATCTCGCAATTTGAGTTTGCTTTGGCTCAGCTCTGACTCGAGTTGAGGTTGGCTTTCGGTTAGCTACAGTTTAATGGTCACGCCAATTTCTCGAAAACAAGATTGAGATGCGGCTAAAGAGGCTTCTAAAGGAATGTCAACAGAATGTTTTTCTTCTCACAGAGATATGGTAAAACAAATTAAAAGAGAAATTAGAGTTGATTGGAATGCGAGATGGACTAGTTCCCCTCCCTCTAATCTATCCTTGGTAAGGCAAGACCTCTTAAATAATGAATGTCCCCAAGTTACTAACAGAAGAGATCAGGTAGTTCTCACACGACTTCGTATAGGACATACTAACCTAACTCACTTATATAGAATTTTGAAAGATCCCCCTCCCATGTGTACGCGATGTAATACTATACTTTCGATTGAACATATTATATTGCACTGTCCACTTTTTACCTTCCAAAGACGTCGATTTACTATACCTAATAATTTAAGTGAATGCCTTAATGATTATAAGAATATCAACCATGTCATAACATTTCTAAAATCCATTAATTTGTTCCACACTATGTAATCATTATATATGTATAATTGTTACTAACTGATTTTTCCACAATGTACTTGTAATTAATTCTAATTTTAAGAATCTAAATTTGTATTTCACATGTCACAATTCTTGTGGTCGCTAATGGCCTAGATGTTGATGCGACCTTAAATAAATAATTGAAAAAAAAGATTGAGATGCAGAGCATTTTGTTACGTGAAATGGAACACGGAGAATTTCGAAATGAATTCGTTCGTTGGTGAGCCACTGCAGGGCGCGAAGAACAAGTATTCATTTCGAGAATTTTTCACGGGAATGAAAGAAATAGAACATGTATTTCTTTTGTTCATTTTAGATTAAAAAGCCTCATTGTTTCATGGATTATAACGTTTTCTATCGCATACGAGCAAGAGTTAGAGTCGATCGGTATATTTGAACAAAGACGCGATATCGTATCAGAATCGCACCAGTTGATCCGCGAATGCAGATTCGCCGCCAGAATTCGATCAGATTTTCTATTAGGGTATCTCTCGCAGATATAGGAAGAGAAACGAATATGATAAATCTCTCGCTTTGAGGCGGTGCGGCGCGGCGCGCGAGAGAACTTTTCTGACGTCTACGTATATTCGATCTTCGCAAGCTTCCATCGTTCACATAGGAGAGAATCTGGCGCCGTAAAATTTCGATGGTTTCACACTTGGGGGAACCTGTTCCCCGTATTGTCACGTCATTCCACGACCGTTCATTTTCGCGATTAAAATATGTTCCTACTACACAGGTTTAAGATATCTACAGACATTGTTGCATACACAGAAAATGCGGTAATTGTGCATAAAAGGTCCCACCTCACCGATTTTGATAAAATTTAAATATGTTGTCAAACTCATCATTCTGAACAACTTTTTCCTATACATGTAACCGTCGCTCAGCCTTGGTTTTTGAGATATTTGCGAAAAACAATCGCCAATAATCTATTGAATTTTCTGTATTCCTGCACGATCTACGGCAACGTAAGCCTGTCCCGGCCTACCATTTGCTTACATTTTGCTTGTAAACACGCTGCGAACATGAGAGAAAAAACTGGGTCTCACTCTGACCATACATATATAGGGTGAACTTTCAGTTTTGAAAGACTACTCCTACATTTTCGTATGTGTGGTCAGGCTGGCCCTCTCCGCCCCCACCACCTAACTAATTCTAATCGCATAATCTTTTCATTCTATATAGCCGTCATACAGAATTTGAACTAGTAGTGGAAAAATAATGCGATCAGAATTAGTTAGGGTTAGGCGGCGGGGGCGGAGAGGGCCGGCCCGACCACACATACCAAAATGTAGGAGTAGTCTTTTAAAACTGAAAGTTCACCCTATATATGTATAGTCAGAGTGAGACCCTGTTTTTTCTCTCATGTCCGCAGCGTGTTTATAAGAAAAATGTAAACAAATGGTGGGCCGGGACAGGCTTACGTTGCCGTAGAGCGTGCAGGAATACAGAAAATTCAATAGATTATTGGCGATAGTTTTTCGCAAATATCTCAAAAACCAAGGCTGAGCGACGGTTACATGTATAGGAAAAAGTTGTTCAGAATCTTCACCCTCACAACATATTTAAATTTTATCAAAATCAGTGAGGTGGGACCTTTTATGCACAATTACCGAAAATGCAATGCCACTTTCTTCCATATATTTTCGTAGGTGTTTAAAAGCTTCGTGCGTTAACCGATGCAATGCATCATTCATGTTGAACTTTGATCCCTTTAATCCTTAACTTCTCCAATAACAAACTTGAAGATTCAACGGTGAACGTTGACCACGGTGAGCATTTACATTTTCTCTATATTTATTCGTCGAGCACACCATTTTATACAGTTCGCCAACGTGACCAGAATTATATTCAATATATATTCATGCAGACATTTGATGTAACATCTCGATGCGATGCCCAGTGCATCATTTTCTTTCATAAACATGTATGAGATTTGCGGAGACTCCTGTTGCACCGGAATGCAAAATCGAAATAACTGTGCTGTTGGGGACTGGAATACTCTCTACAATAAACAAACGGATAAAAGTAACGGTTTATAGAACCGTGGATACCGGAAACAAGTTCGACAATTTATTGGGTTCGAATATTACATACCACTGTTCCCATGTATAAAATAAAAGTTATTGAATCGGTGCAAAAACAACTCGGTTTTATACCATCCGTTTTGGAGCAGTATATCTCCGTTTACAATATACATATTTCATTCATTGAAGTATTAGCTGTGCGAGGTTGTATATTTCGGCGTATAATGTATTGTAATTGAAATGTCCGCTTTCAAGTTCCATATTTAAGCTTATAATAGAATTTGTTAATTAAAACATTAATTTCAAAGGAATACAGTGAGCCACAGTAATATTCGAATACTTTTAAAAGGACGATATCCTTGTTTCACATTTATTGATTTTCTCTCGTAGGAACTTGTCAAAATGAAATACTCGTCGACTGGAGAACGATCTGGGGAATAAGTTAGGCGAGTCGAAGCCATTAATAAAACGCGCGGTCGAACGTTCGCGCGGAGCATGTCTCTCTTTAAAATAACATTTCTTTAATTTTTCTTTCAGCCAACATTTTCGCCAGTATTGTAATTTAATCGTTTTTTTTTGCGCCAGTGGTTATGAATAATTGTCCCATTGGAAACGAGTAAAATAAAATCGCTCGAATTTGCATTTTTCTGCCTCTGTTTCGACAGTGTTAAACGATCAACGCGAGACAATAATTCCTGAAACATTTGCTCGAATTAATACAGCGAATTTCGTACTTGTAACAATTTATTCGAAGTTTTGACGTTGTAATTTCCTTTTGTAGCATGTATAGAACATTCTAGAAGAAATTCAGAATCGACAAGCTTCCAAAAGCTTCTAGAAGCATAGTTCGTAGACGAGTAATTCGAGCAATTGAATCCTGTACCCATGTTCCTAATTCAAAATAAATTTGTGTGTCCAGTTTAACTTTTTTTCCCCACCGTAATGGCTACACTTTTCTTTTAACGTCGGCGAAAGGGCATAACTAATAATGGTTGAAGAAGCGATTTGAATATTGACAAGCAGGGTGGCAGACTTGTTAAATCGTAGACAAGTTCCACGTACTACGATAATAACCTGTCTATCCTGTACATGCAGTTTCCTGCATGTCGTTCAAACTTCGGCTTCATTATTCAACATAGTACATCGTTCCACGAGCCTGCATTTCGTTTAAACCGTGTTGAAGAATCTCTTCCATATTTTCCTGGTCTAGGACCAAAGAAAGTGTAATTTCGAAAGAGATTTTAAATTAACGAATACGATCAGATGTTCGCAATATTTACCACGTACATAAATCTTATACTCATACTTATTGAAACGCACAATTAGGTCAAAGCTTTGACGAATCCTCTAAGAGGTTTCGTTGATCGAGCAAGAGTTTTACGGGCAGTTTCGTTCCTACATTTTATAGTGATCGGATTCAAAACTGGAGAGTTTGATCTTGTCGACGGGTTGTTTTACGAGACCCGTTTTCAGCTGGCACGCTGACAGCTGGAAATAGCAATATTTATGTAACAAGACATCATTGCTCGCAACCCACGTAGTTTTCGAAATGTTCGATCGCTCAAGCGTAGAGTGGAAACGAGTGCCAAAGTATTTTCTATCTTGCCATTTATCACTCGCAGCTCTTCGGGTTTGATTAATGATCCAGCGTAACATACATGAAGTGCTCAATAAAAGTGGTAAATATCAATCTTCAATTAAAATAGAATCCGCGTGTCGAAACAAGTCCAGCGCAATCGAGCAATTGAAAATAACTTGTATTTTACAGATTATTATTCAACCTGATCGATCGACAAACGCTCCTCCTGAAATTCACGACGATATAATCGCCTCTGGTGTTTTTAAACAATCCAGCGGTTCTCAAATTAATTTGCATTTTCATAATTCAATATTCAGTTCAATGAATTGAGACAGGAATAACAAATCCTTGATGATTCTTTGGAACATTTCAAGACTTTTGTGAATCGTTGTTTAAGAGAGAATAATTTGCATCTTTTTGAATTTTTTTTAGCGGTTATGGTTTGAATATATATCTTTTGATAAAATTGATAAATATAGAACGACTTTAAAGTAAGAAATTTTTTTAAATTTTCGTGTAAGACTTTTGTGAATCGTTGTTTAAGAGAGAATAATTTGTATCTTTTTGGGAGCGGTTATGGTTTGAATATATATTTTTTGATAAAACTGATAAATGTAGAACGACTTTTAAGTAAGAAATTTTTTTAAATTTTCGTGTAAGACTTTTGTGAATCGTTGTTTAAGAGAGAATAATTTGTATCTTTTCGGGAGCGGTTATGGTTTGAATGTATATTTTTTGATAAAATTGATAAATATAGAACGACTTTTAAGTAAGAAATTTTTTAAAATTTTCGTGTAGGACTTTTGTGAGTCGTTGTTTAAGAGAGAATAATTTGTATCTTTTTGGGAGCGGTTATGGTTTGAATGTATATTTTTTGATAAAATTGATAAATATAGAACGACTTTTAAGTAAGACATTTTTCAAAATTTTCGTGTAAGACTTTTGTGAATCGTTGTTTAAGAGAGAATAATTTGTATCTTTTCGGGAGCGGTTATGGTTTGAATGTATATTTTTTGATAAAAGTGATAAATATAGAATGACTTTTAAGTAAGAAATTTTTTAAAATTTTCGTGTAAGACTTTTGTGAATCGTTGTTTAAGAGAGAATAATTTGTATCTTTTTGGGAGCGGTTATGGTTTGAATGTATATTTTTTGATAAAAGTGATAAATATAGAATGACTTTTAAGTAAGACATTTTTTAAAATTTTCGTGTAAACTACTTATTGGAACAGAGACTGATAGCAACAGGCATCTAGTGACGATTCCGCGAAGTTCCTGCACACTGCTACTGTAGCGCGGGTGGTAACTTGTTTAAAGATAAATGTTGTCAGAATTTGACAACCTTTTAAAAGTTTAAATAACCAAATTCAACCTTTGGAGATAGCAGAAAGATTTTTGGCAAATAAGAAAATTTCTACATTGAGGTGTATCGCGACGGATCCGAGAGATAGCCTTCTTCGAGGGTCCGGGAAGTAGTAAAGAACCTAATTGTTACTCTGGGGGCCGAGTAGTCTATTCTCTAATTACATTACAGGCCGGAGCTCGCCAGTTATGAGATTCTCGTAGCCTGCTACCCCTTATCTGGAAAATTCGCAAAAAAGGAGAGACTCTGTGGTAGAGATCTGCAGAACTAAGGCTGAACGGCGCGGCGGTAACATGTTTAACAAATTGAAACTAACATATACATACATGTTCTGAAATTGCCTTAATATTTTTACCGTGTTAAATTACATCCACCGATTTTTGAAATAGTTACTTTCCATAAGAAAATAAAGGAATAAAGAATTGGACGAAGAACAAACAGCTATACAGGCTGGTCCATTTAAGTAAGAACACCTAAAAATCTCTTCAGGTTATTGTGATGCAAAAAATATTTGTTACGTAATGTGCACGGTGTCAATGGACCAAATATCTGGCTCGAATATTTCTTTCCGAGGGTCATTTTTTCGGAGTTGTCGAGGTCATTGATGTTTTTTGGTACATAACTACATTTTTTTTTATTGCATCGCGTAACTGATGGAAAAATACATTCAGATATGTATAATAACATGACCTTGAAATGACCTCGATCCTCGAAAATTGGCGTTTCTTTGCGTGGTCCATCTCTTTAGAATATTGTGATGCAAAAAATATTTGTTACGTAATATGCATGGTATCGATGGAAAAAATATTTGGCACGAATATTTTTTTCCGAAGGCCATTTTTTTTGGAGTTATCAAGGTCATCGACATTTTTAGATGCATAACTACATTTTTATTTTATTGCACCGTGTAACTGATCGAAAAATACATCCAGATATTTATAATAGCATGACCTTGGAATGACCTCGATCTTCGAAAATTAAAGTTTTACCTTCAGATCAAGCTCAAGGTCATGTTATTATACATATCTGAATGTATTTTTCAATCAGTTACCCGATGCAATAAAAACAAAGTGTAGTTATGTATCAAAAAACATCGATGACCTTGATAACTCCGAAAAAAATGACCTTCGGAAAAAAATATTCGTGCCAAATATTTTGTCCATTGATGATATGCACACTACGTAACAAATATTTTTTGCATCGCAATATCCTGAGAAGATCAAGGTCATTTGGAGGACATGTTATTATACATATCTGAATGTATTTTTCTATCAGTTACACGATGCAATAAAAAAAATGTAGTTATGTACCAAAAAACATCGTTGACCTTGACAACTCCGAAAAAAATGACCCCCGGGAAAACATATTCGTGCCAGATATTTGGTCCATTGATACCGTGCACATTACGTAACAAATATTTTTTGCATCACAATAACCTGAAGAGATTATTAGGTGTTCTTACTTAAACGGACCACCCTGTATAAATGAAGAGTAAATAGTGCAAAACGTGTTTACGTAAATAAATAGGTGTCTTATCGTGGTACGGGCAATTGCAGCAGCAGCCAATTATTCCAGCCAACGCCAACTGCACGTCTAGGACTATCAAATACGAAACATCGACATTAATAGCATGTCAGATTTAATCTCATTATAATACATTAACTATCCCAGGCAGAGGCTTTCCTGCGCATTTAACTCACTAATTAGCCGTCACAATTTGATTACATGGAGCGGTGGATCGCGTGCACGGGCTATTCGCATGTACACGTGTAAATATATTATTGTGCGCCGTGGATGCGCCACGTTTTCTAATTTCATAAAATGCATCACTGTCACGTGATCGGTGCAATAAACTTGCAAACGTGGACGCGAGGTGCCCGGTGTAACTAATGTAGGATGATCATAAACATTCCTTTCCTGGACGAACGAGTCCATTGTAAAATCCCATGTTCAATTAAAATTACAATTTTTTCGTCAATTTCGATTTCTCAAATAATTGACTTGGGATGTTTTCCGAGTAAAATGTTCGACTAAGAAGAATTGATTCGGGATTCATGGTTTCACCGCCGAAGTGACAGGACGTGTTTACGTCAGAGTTGGGCATTAATCGATTAAAATTTTAATCATGATTGATTGATTAATGTATACGATTAAAAAAAGAAATCGTCGAAAAATCGGCGATTGATTCAATTGATGGATGGAATTAATTGTCGATCGTTGATTAAATGAAGAAATCGTCGAAAAATCGGCGATTGATTCAATCGATTGATTTAATCGTCAATCGTTGATTAAAAAAAGGAATCGTCGAAAAAGAACATAAAAGCACGTAAACAGAATTTCTATTATGGACCAAACGACAATACACCTAAACTTAGTTTACATATTTTTCAGTATTCATACAGTTCTGATTACGTATTTCATTTCGAAATTTCAGCAGTTAATCATTAATCAGTTATCAGATTGACGATTATAATCGTTAATCGCAATTAACGATTAATAAGTATTTAATCGTTAACCACAGTTAACGACTAAACGAGGAGATTAATTGTTAATTGCGATTAACGATTGAAGTAGAAATTTAATCGTCAATCGTTGATTAAATTTTTGCCCAACTCTGGTTTATGTGAAGATGAACCAGTGTACTCTCGTTAAACAGTGATATATTGTGTCTTTCGCTTTCCTCCGTCTATCCAAAGGCTACAATATGCACCCTTTTCTATCTCCAATGACTCCTGACTACAGGAGTCAGATGGAATCTCTTCCAAAGACGTCGCACAGTGGTCTGGAAACTCGTTTTACGTGGCCAAAAGTATTTTAGCGTTATTTAAAGTTGAAGGTTATAGTATGCTAGGGCGTTGAATTCGTTTCGACACCAGCAATAATATTATAAAGTCAGAAATATATAGTAACATTTATAAAATTGACTTGATTCCCATTTTTATAAACAAAAAATTCTTTTTCTAATTTTTATATATTGAAATTTATAGATATGTAAATACTGATCAACTTTTGTTGGAAACATTTTTTTGGCAGATCGTAGGAAATGTCTTAAAAATCGTGTTAACAGTACTATTCTGCCACAGGAATAACGTAAGTAATAATACTAGCACAAATAAGATAAATACATAAATAAAATCACGCGTTCGGTGCGCCTGAAAATTCCGGTAACTATTTCTTAAAAACGTTGTACAACTGAAACGGGCAGGTACGGGTAAATGAAACTTTATACACTATATTCAGAAATGTCTACAGTTTCATATGCGAAAGGTTCCATTTTTGCCGATTCATGCCATTTTTGTAAAACCGTTCTCAAAGTTTATATTGCTTAAACTTGTCACTATTTGTTTATGGATAAAAAGATGCTAACAACAGTATTAAACACCTCAAATATAACTGCTGACACATACGAAATTATCATTTAATTGACTATTTTAAACGTTTTGTTTAATCTGAATTTTACGAAGTTTTCTGTAAAACGTTATATCTCAGCAATAAATAATCGGAAATGAATAATAATTTGGATTTGGAAGCTTTGAAGCGTTCTTAGTCTGTTCCAAAAAAAATTTTTTGAAAATCTTTATCTTGAAAAATTGACTTTTGGCCACGAAAAACGGGTTTCCAGACCACTGTGCGTCGCTTGGGTATCTCTAGCAAATTAAGTGAATGCGTCAATGTTAATAAGAATATCAGCCAATTCATAACATATCTAAAATACATCAATATGTACCACACTCTGTAATCTTTATATATAATAGCTCCTAATTGATCTTTCCACAATGTACTTGTAATTACTTCTAAGTATAAGAATCTAAATTTGTAATTCACATGTTATAAATCTTGTGGTCGCTAATGACCTTGATGATGATGCGACCTTAAATAAATAATTGAAAGAAAAGAATTGATTCGAATAATTATTTTAGAGAAAGCGCCGGGGAACGTCTGTTATTTGCGGCGTCGCGAAACATTTTTTGCGGGAGACTTCCGCAATAAACCTCCTTAAGTAAGTACACGTGCGCCATAGTTTCCCCGGTGGCCCGTTGCTCGGGACGATAAAAAAAATTGTTCGGGCGCGGGCTTAATGCCTCGAACTTGGCCGCAATCGAACCGACCATAAATCCCGACAGGATAGTTTCGGGAGTGGAAAGTTATGGTTTCTATTACTTTCGGCGTGTGGCGCACGGCTCGGCTCCTTCAACTTTCTGACACCGCTAATACTCGTGTCTCACGCCATTCAGCCAGCAAAAAATGAAATTACGTGGCCATCGCGAAGCTGCGCCCTCGTTTGCCGAGGACAGAGATGACCGATAATTGAGCAAGTCGCGGGCGAAACGTTTTGTGCAATGGTGCGGGCACGCCGACGCTCAGACATATTGGACTTGTCTTAATGTATCTCGCCACCGGAAGTTCTTCAGCCATAGAATAACGTTTCGACGCCACGAGTCCTTTTTGCAGCACGGCAAGTGTAACTGGTCCGACGCGCTGTTGATCTCCATTGCGAGACACAGGGGCCACTTACGAATTTCTTTCCGTCTTAGATAACTTAAAATACAATTGACAATTACTTGTCGGTATTGTTCAAACTTTTTAAATCTTTTTACCACGTTTTTATTAGCTCGCTTTCTTCTTTGTTTGTCTGTCTGTTCGGTGGCAAATTTTGCAACTGATTTTAAACTAACTTCCCGATGAGTTAGAGGCTTGAAATTTTAAACATAGCTCAGAACTGGATGACAATGCATTATTAAAAAAAAATTTTTTTTAAAGTCTATCCGTTTCGGAGAAATAACAATTAAATATTTACCTGTTCACCTCCCCGCGAAACCTACGTCATCGCCAACCGCGCGACAGCGCTCCCTACTCCATTACGCGTTCCCACTCTGATTCATCCCCACTCCACTGACCCGCTTCGCACCGAAGGAGCTCAGTGTGCGTTTGAGCTCCGTGCGGTGTTTACAATGTTACTACGTATTATTATACTGTAATGTTCGTTACCAATCGAAAGGACAGTTACACCGAGATTTTCGGTCGAACCTTATTATCTTTAACATTTTACCACGGCGTTTGTTTTCGATAGGCCGCGGTTGGAATACCGTCTGAAATTTACTACATGTCTCTGTTATAATCTCATCAAAATGTTCAAAATCGATTGTAAAATTTCACACATACGAAACTAAAAAGCAGAAAATAATTATTTAAATAAAAATAAATTTTTTAAAAACACCACGTTTTTAAAATGGACTAAAAAGTATAAAATAATTTTTCCTAGCCCCCTACAGACTCCTAACCACGTACAGTTAATCCTGAAAATTTGTGATCGTGAATTTTTAACAGCTACGCAAATACTTGTAAGATTTAAAACGAAAAACGTGGAGCGCATGCAATAGATAATTGATGCATGAATAGTTCACGCATATTACTAAAAATTTTATTGCTTCGCAAATGATATGAACTGTTGTGTGAGATTTCTCAACGGCTGCTACTCTCTACACTCCTTACTATTATCTTGCGCTCCACGTTTTTCGTTTTAAATCTTACAAGTATTTGCGTAGCTGTTAAAAATTCACAATCACAAATTTTCAGGATTATCTGTACGTGGTTAGGAGTCTGTAGGGGGCTAGGAAAAATTATTTTATACTTTTTAGTCCATTTTAAAAACGTGGTATTTTTTAAAAATCTATTTTTATTTAAATAATTATTTTTACTGTTTGAAACTCCTAGCTTTCCTAGCAACGTTAAACGAATACAAACGAGAAGCAAAATGCAACAACATAAAAATCGTAATCTTTTCTGGAAAACACGTAGAACTGCTAATAACAAATTAATATCTCGTAGGGGATCAAACAGATTACGCTGCGAGTTAAAAACGGGATCCACCGACGCAGTGGCCGATCCCGATACTGTTTGTTCAACTTTTTACTATCAATTTCCTCGTCGTTAGTCCTTCTGTGATGCTACGAGGGGAAACTCGACAACCCGGTTCTATGCGGCGGGAAAGAAACGGTACGGGTGAAATTTCCTGATCTCGACCTTTAATTTATCGGGGATCAAACGCGCTGCCCGGGAGGAAATGTGAAAAATTAATTTCGATACTTTTCCGTGCGAGAGCAAACTTTTCTTTATCTGCCGGTGCGGAACGCGGCGCGGCGTCGATTTAGGTGCGCCGGGGATGCGGCCGGTGAAGCACGAACGGGAATCGAGCCCCGTGGAAGAGTATTAGAGGGACTTATTTAATTAGGGTGCTCCGGCCATTGATTAATTCTTCGTCGGAGACCCAGGCGAGTTTCATCGAATATAAAATCGATATTCCCGGAAGCCGGGTAAGCTCGTCCCGAGGGAAAAGACAACGGTCGTCGCACGGTTAATCGGTTGATTCACCGTCTCGTTGCAAACCAAGTATAAGCAAAATAGATAAGGTGGATGTCCCCTCTATAAATATGTATTTTCAAAATGAAACTGCCATTCGAAAAACGAATTTTACAGTTCGTAATTGGTTTTCTGATTCGTTTACAAGAATTCGCGTAAGTCGAGGACACACTGTATTCTGTTAAATTTTAGGTCCCTACCCTTTCGACTCGACATCGCAATTTGTTTCAGCGAGCACTACATATGTATATCGAGTCTGCCTCCATGTCCTATTTTTTGAAAGCTTTGTCAAGCTTCCTGAAAGCTTTTTCACAAGTTTGATTGTGTATCAAATGTGTCAAATATGAAATTGATCCGTAGGTTCGCTCCGTTCTCGAGCAATGAGCACAACGCAACTGCTGTTACAATTGGAGTTTTATCGAATTAAAATCGATATTTGGGGAAACGTCCCGAGGAGAAAGACGGACGTCCACAGTTATACAGGATGGTCAGTAAAAAATTAGTCGAAAATGTAGACTGTTTTAATTGGTCGAACACGTGCTCTAAGGCAGGGAAAGAGAGGGGGCGGCTTCAGCCCCTACCTACCATTCCCCCTGCATCCTCTTCTGAAAAAGTGAAGAACAATTTCTTTCGAGCGCAAATGGTCTCTCGTCGTTTTTACCTGATATCACTTGCAGCACGCATAGCCACGCGAAGCAGTATGTATCTCGGATGGAAACTTGAAACTCGCATATTTCACGGCCTATACGGATTTTCCGTCAGATCTGCATGACGTATACATCCGATACTCCGAGTGCCCGGTTTCGATCGATAACCACGTATCCAGGTGGGTATTTATTAATTTAACAGGCAGGCCGGTAGCTAAGACCAACAGTTTGACTAGCGACATTGAAGTGAATCGCAACCAGCCGAATAACAGAATCGGGCTCGTAGCAGCACTTCATTAGCAACCTTGCTAACTTCTTGCACTATAATTCATGAAAAAATTATAACTATCTATTGATATTATCTGAATCGGAAAGTTCCGTCCGGTTTTTTACAAAAAGTAAAGCTTTATTTATGAAACAAAATGAAAAAGTACATTAATCAAAATATTGTCCATCGTTAGCGATGACTTTTTCTCATCTTCCGGGCAGCAAGCGAATTCCGCGACGAAAGAATGTGTCATCTTTGGAGGTTATCCAGTCAGAGATCCATTGTTCGACATCTCCGTAAGAATTAAATCGTTCCCCAGCAAGTGCGTGTGCCATCGACCGAAACAAGTGATAGTCCGAAGGGGCACAGTCTGGCGAATAAGCCGCATAGGGTAGCACTTTCCAGCGAAGTGCTCTAACGTTTCTTTCACAATTTTTGTGACGTTTCACAAGCAGAATTTCGCGGATGGTTTTTCGCTTTTCAATGTTGTTTTGTCGCGGAACTGTGGGTTCGCGAATATTTCGGATCACTGCCCGCCAAGCTAATCTTGGGCAGCTAGTTCAAATGATAGAATGATCGCAAAAGACAATAATTGATTCGCATGAATTGATATCGCATGAATACGTTAATGAAAGCGTTTCGTCCCGGACCTGCTAGTGGACTCGTCAGTAAGGCTGATCGATATGGCAGGTCCTGCCTTATACGCGCGCAGATGATGATGTGAGGATTCGCGTTTGTGATTGAACGCACGCGAAGGATCTCGATTGATTTGATCCGGTTCGCGAGGGATTTCGACCGACGCGATCCCGGTTTGTCGGGTGTCCTGACCACTGGACAACGAACTACCGCGATGCTAACTTTGCACGTGTTATGAACGATTGACAAGACAACGGCTCGTGTGTTGTACTTGTCTACCCGAGGACTGGAGAATGTCACGGCGTTAGAGCGTAAAACTGAACTGAGCGACTTCGTCTTCCAGTCCTAGCCAGGGGGTGCAAGCTGCCGTGTTAAAACTGTGACCAGTATTTTAGCGCCACCTCAGTACTGGGGCCTAACTAATGGCAGTATATATATATAGATATAAAGCGGTAGACGGTTGTAAAAAAAAATTGTTTACCCCAACAGGATTCGAACCTCGGTCTACCGCTTGGAAGTCCAACTCTTTAGCTGATTTTTTTTTTTTGTAACGAGCGTTTATTGTGCCATAAAATACAATGAGTTACATGGGTATTACAATATACTTTAGAAACGCACAACAAGTATACCATATGAGGAGCGATATTATAGAACTAAACTAAATGGCCCGGAAGGCCGGGCACGCACGGTTTCTCGATGGTTATAATTTTTATTGTACTTAAAGTTATTGGTTTATTGTTTATCCTAATACTAATATGATTATACATTCTTAGTTGTTTTAATAGTACAGAAAGGCACGTTTTAAAAACTGTACTTTTGAATCTTTGGTTTATTCGAATGTGGGGTGGGTAGGGATTGTTATCAAGGTTTTGAGTTTGTAAATAGTAGTTGATCTGAGTTAGATAAGTAATCTATTTATAATACTATTTGGTTTCTTTCATTATCTTTGGATTTAATGTTTTGGTGATTTGTCTCTTATAGTTTTTCTTAGTTCTAGTGCGATTCGTTATCAATTGCGGGGTGGTTAAGTTTGATCGAATACTTAAGCGCTTATAATTAAATCTAGTTCTCTGGTTTTAACCACCAAAATCTTTTTGTGTTATTTCTGTGGCTGTCTTCCATGTCGAAACTCTTTAGCTGATTGGCCCACCGACGATCTTATAAAAACATCGAAAATTTTAGTATATGTATCGCAAAAACTGCAGCGACACCAACGCCACCTCAGTATTAGGGACGAACTACATATACTGGACCAACTATTCCCATTACAGCTTACACCCCCTAGTCCTAGCGCATTGCTCGTTGGATATTCGAATATGAAATAAGTTGCACTGATTGGTTCCTGCAGAAAGTTGCATTTCTCAATCAGTACACACTTTGACTTCTAGGACCTCCTTCCCATAGTTCTGAATGAGGCCCTGGGAAGGAGGAGAGGGGTGAGATCTTACTCGTCGACGACGCGACGGTTGCAGATAATTCGAGACCCTGCGTAACGGTCGCGGACGGTCTTTCGGAGGGACTAAATTTATGACACCTTGTAATTTCGAGGGTGTAGAAAAACTGAACGTTAAACAGATGCCTTGACTGGTCGCCGAATGACTCTAGTTTGTTTAATCCTCGAGGAGGATATTTAGACACGTTCGCATTATAAATCCTGTCCGAAGGAAACCTACGAATACTGTTCCTGTGCGACGGAACAAATGTCTCTTGGCTTGAGTTCATATGGGACCCACTTTCCTTCCTCGTAGACCTTCCCCAAGGCTTTTAAACGATCGGAAATGACAGATTGAGCAGAATTTAACGCTTCTGTAATTTGTTTTTGCGTATGACATGGATCTTTATCCACCAATGCCTGCAATTCTTCGTCTTCGAATACTCGTGGCCGTCCAGAACGCTCTTTGTCCTCCACAGTAAAATCACCATTTTTGAAGAGTCGAAACCACTCTCTACATGTTTTATCGGAAACAACATTATTGCCATAAACGTCTACAATCATTGGATGAGCTTCAGTTGCGGTTTTCTTCCAATTGAAGCAGAAGATTAACACTTCGCACAAACAACGCTTATTCGGCTCAAATTCCGACACTTTCAATGTAGAAAAAAACTATGTTATTGATACAGGCGTAGATTGTTATGTACTGAATTTTATTGAAAGATGTCCAAACTATAAAGTTAACCTTACTTTCAACATTATAGTTAACGACAGTTCAAGCTACGGCTACACGACGCTAAACGGACGGAACTTTCCGATTGACCTAATAATTAGTCGTAATAAATATATTATACATTTATATAAGTTAAAGAATTTATTGTATATGCAACAAACAATTCAATGCGTAAACTCCACCTCTGAAATCGAGATAGATTTCGAGGTACTATACGCTGCGCTGTGCAAGTATTTTCGTCGTAGCAGCGCAAAAGGACGTCGCGGATGTTTCTTTGATGAAAACAAAATGTTCGATCTTCAAACAAAGATTGTTTGTTCGGACAATAATCCGTGTCTCGTCGCAGTATGTTGCACTCCGCGGAGCGGATAATGCGAGCTCGTCGTCTTCGTTGGCATTGTACTCGTAACGGAGAGAAATAAATACAGTTCCCTCGAAGGAGAGGTGCTTCGCCGCGATGTCAAAGTAAATTCCATCGCAAGGTCGAGCACTCGCAGTAAGGAAATGAAGATCGCGGGCAGAAAAGCAAAACGGGCGGAAGGGCCCAGGAAAATCCAATAATCGTCTGAAGTTAAAGTCCCGTCGCGTCGCCACTGGCTTTTTCATTTCAGGAGCCGATAGCAATTTTTCCTCCGATAACATGCTCGGGCTAATGTGATTGTCCGACCAGAGCCAATCAACCGATTACACCCAACCCTCTACTTACACGGTTTTCAAATAACACGCCAGATGTGTTGAGACGCCGCGCTTTTTGCATTTGCATTTGGATTTGGATCCAATAACAACTTTGTTTTCGTGAAATTAGAGGGGTTTAATTATAAATTGTAAGGAAAAGCTGTATTTATTTGTAAATTAAATAAAAATAAATTTTTTAAAAATACCACGTTTTTAAAATGGACTGAAAAGTATAAAATAATTTTTCCTAGCCT
Source organism: Lasioglossum oenotherae (assembly GCA_028455765.1). Classification (NCBI taxonomy): domain Eukaryota; kingdom Metazoa; phylum Arthropoda; class Insecta; order Hymenoptera; family Halictidae; genus Lasioglossum; species Lasioglossum oenotherae. The sequence goes on from CM052289.1 coordinate 6,110,981, forward strand.
CCTACAGACTCCTAACCACGTACAGATAATCCTGAAAATTTGTGATTGTGAATTTTGAACAGCTACGCAAATACTTGTAAGATTTAAAACGAAAAACGTGGGGCGCAAGATAATAGTAAGGAGTGTAGAGAGTAGCAGCCGTTGAGAAATCTCACACAACAGTTCATATCATTTGCGAAGCAATAAAATTTTTAGTAATTTGGGTCAACTATTCATGCATCAATTATCTATTGCATGCGCCCCACGTTTTTCGTTTTGAATCTTACAAGTATTTGCGTAGCTGTTCAAAATTCACAATCACAAATTTTCAGGATTATCTGTACGTGGTTAGGAGTCTGTAGGGGGCTAGGAAAAATTATTTTATACTTTTTAGTCCATTTTAAAAACGTGGTGTTTTTAAAAAATTTATTTTTATTTAAATAATTATTTTCTGCTTTTTAGTTTTGTATGAGTGAAATTTTACAATCGATTTTGAACATTTTGATGAGATTATAACAGAGACATGTAGTAAATTTCAGACGGTATTCCAACCGCGTCCTATCGAAAACAAACGCCGTGGTAAAATGTCAAAGATAATAAGGTTCGACCGAAAATCTCGGTGTAACTGTCCTTTCGATTGGTAACAAACATTACAGTATAATAATACGTAGTAACATTGTAAACACCGCACGGAGCTCAAACGCACACTGAGCTCCTTCGGTGCGAAGCGGGTCAGTGGAGTGGGGATGATTCAGAATGGGAATGCGTAGTGGAGTAGGGAGCGCTGTCGCGCGGTTGGCGATGACGTAGGTTTCGCGGGGAAGTGAACAGGTAAATATTTAATTGTTATTTCTCCGAAACGGATAGACTTTTAAAAAAAATTATTTTTGAATAATGTATTGTCATCCAGTTCTGAGCTATGTTTAAAATTTCAAGCCTGTAGCTCATCGGGAAGTTAATTCAAAATCAATTGCAAAATTTGCCACCGAACAGACAGACAAACAAACAAACAAGAAAGCGAACTAATAAAAACGTGGTAAAAAGCCGTAAGGACGCACGGATAACCAATCGTTGGAGACAGACGTGTTTGTCGCGGGCGGTCGTTTCGATCTGATCTTCTTTTTGCGATTCGTTGGCGATCGTATTTCTACAATTCTACTGTTAATTACGTTTCTTTGTTATTACAAATTCAATCATATACAGGGTGGTCCACCTACGTAAGGCCACCTAAATATCTCCTCTAATTGTGAGGGTTTAAAAAATATTTTGTATACTATTTGAATGGTTTGAAGAAACCATTATATTGCAAACAATATTTTTTTCTGGAGGTCATTTTTTTCAGAATTATCAAGGTCATCGATGTTTTTTGATACATAACTACATTTTTCTTTTATTGCATCGTGTAACTGATCGAAAAATAGATTCAGATATGTATAATAACATGACCTTGAAATGACCTTGAGCTTCAAAAATTAATGTTTTACCTTCAGATCAAGGTCAATGTCATGTTATTATACATATCTGAATGTATTTTTCGATCAGTTACACGACACAATAAAAACAATTGTAGTTATGTATCAAAAAACATCGATGACCTTGATAATTCCGAAAAAAATGACCTTCGGAAAAAAATATTCTTGCCAGATGTTTGGTCCATTGACACTATGCACATGACGTAACAAATATTTTTTGCATCACAATAACCTGTGATGATATGTAGGTGACCTACATCTAACAATTTTCGAAGATAAAGGTCATTTCAAGGTCATGTAATGAACGTATTTTTACATCAGCTACACGATGCAATTAAGAAATATACAATTATACGCAAACAAACATCGATAACTTTGTAAACTCCGAGAAAAATTACCTTAGAAAAAAAAACATTTTTTACAATAGAATGGTTTTTTTCAAAACATTCAAATAGCATACAAAATATTTGTTGTACCCCCACAATTAGAGGAGATATTTAGGTGATCTTACTTAGGTAGACCACCCTGTATAGGGCTGCCTATCAACGCGCATACATACGCAATACACGCATACATCATCCATACTTAACCCTATAAAAATAACCATATAAAATAATTTATTAGGGGAGCATATAATATTACAGTTGAATTGTGCATTCGAAATGAATTTAAATAGGGACGCTCGGCCGCTGCATTTTTTTACAGTTCGTTATCGGTCGATTGTCGAAACGTTTTGGAAATTCTCTGTCGTGCAAGGGAAGGTCTAAAAAGCGGGAAAAAATTGATTGGGATCACATGAGGGTTTCCTGAAGATCGTGCCACCTCTTGAAATTTGTAATTCCGCGCTGACGCTCAAATCTTGCTGAGCCCCTGCTTTTTATGTAGCATCGGCGCTTTTATGATTTTCGAATTATCATAGAGAAACCTGGAAATCCGAGTCCTTGAATTACATATCGCGCCGAGAACGTGGAACGTGAACAGAAAAGTTTCAATGTAAATTGTCGGGCCGAGTATATCAGATAGTCGGAGAACTATTAAATATTTTTCACGGTGGAGATACAAAACGGGTTGAAAACTTCTGTGATAATCCAACAAATAACTTCCTGAGCGGCTGAAGTTGAAGCTTAAAATTTAAATTCGCCCTGCCAGAGCAAGTTTCGTATTTCGTGTAATCTTGTACTTGGAAGTCGAGAAGCGGTCGGTGATGTCACTTTATTAAATATCAATTTCTTTTGAATGATTTGGTGCCACCATTACGCACGAAGAAAAATCCCTAAATTCAGTTGCCTATTAAACGATTAAATCGCTGATCTTCGTGTATCGACGGTGTTTTTAATTATTCTTTAAGTAATTGATTCTTTAATAAATGTATTCGTTATTTTACTGACTTTCTTCAGAAATTTGCAACATTCTCAGGCGAACTGATGACTGCGGTATCGATCGGAAGTACAAACACCTGTATACGATTCAATTTAAAGCGACGCACGAATAATTCCATGATACCCTGCCGGAAATAGCGCGGCCGCGACTAATTAAGTAATTAAAAGTTTATATGAATTTCGGAAACTGGTCGACGTTGTCAATTTGTAGGTAACATGCCTATTAACTGTCGGCGCCGCTTCCCCGAACGTCTAATTAACGTAGCGCAAGCTGCGAAACTAATTGTACATACTGTCAATACAACTGTACCGTCGAACAGTTTAACTAGTATTTTGCGGTCCAATTATTAGGTTGGAAAAAACGCCGGCTAATTAGTTCCTTAAAAGCGAGTAGAAAGTTTACTCTTGCGGGAATTAACGCTTTGACGCGTGGATATCGACATTGAACGGTTTGATGCGTAGCGATCGTCTGCGCTTGAATAATAATTACGACGCTCGCGGGTCAATAGTTGCACTCGGATACAACACGACCTCTCTCACCCTCATTGTAAACCGGTGATCCTGACAGATGGGGTCTCGATACTCGGTATTCCGTTCCTCTATCGACACGCTCGTAGGAATTTTGCTCCGCTGTTTGCTTATTCCAAAATGGATACGCTTGAAAGGAACGCGGCTGGAAGCGCGTTACGCCTGCTTGCCGACGCTCTGTACGTGACAATGCGTTCAAAATATTCTCCGACGTCTTTTTTCCCCTCTCTTCTATTTTTCGGCGTCTACGTGTCAGGAATAGGATGAAAAACTCTGGAGAATCTTCGCGCGACGGGAATTCAACCCGTACGGCTTTCACGTACACATATACAAATGGTAAAGTTCGATGAGGAGATAGAAGATCGGTATTGCCTCGGATTAGAGGTACCAGTGTCAGTGCAACGCGCAGATTCCGTATGGAAATACTCCGAAAGGGTACAGTGGATCAAGAAAGTATCAACGTTAACAAAACGAGCCGGTATTGCACGGTTCTCGTTCGAAAAAAAATGTCAACGAATAAATCTCGTTCTATTTCTTTCTCAAAAACAAATAAACAAAATGGTACTCTGCTCGCAAAAAGACTTCTATCGGAAAGGGTTTAAGTAGGATTCGAATTATCGAGGATCCCAGTTCCGGAATAAAGATTCCCGGTCGCAGCGTCGAAAGTGTTAAGCCTGAACGTACTTATGATTGGATAAATCGCTTTACGCACGCACTTATACACATGGACGAGCCGCGTGCACGAGCGCGCACGTGCGTTACCGCTTTATCCTCGGCGCCTAATGGAAGCTGAGAGAAGCTATTACTTTACCTGCAGTATTACGGGCCGTGTTATCACTGTAAATGTCAGAAAATGGACGTGTAACTCCCACTCGGACCCCCTATCTTTGATACGCCGGAACTCTTTGAACCGGTTACGTTCCAAGGAAAATGCTATTAACTTATTCTCCATGGGAAATTGAACGATGACCTCGCCGCTGCAAAATGCCTCGGAGCTTCTAGTTAAGTGGCTCCAATTATTGCGTTCCATTTCTCGAAAATCATTATCACGCGGCTGAAGTGTTCCACTTTTCGACACCGATTTTGCGTTTCGCATAACACAGTTACGGCACTAGCCGTAACGAGCGCAAAATGTCACTAGTATACCTACGTTTTCTCATATTCTGCGATTTTCAATTTCGGAGCGTTGCAAACTCGATGCACTGCAAATTAAACGCGTTGTAATTTAGATGCGTTGCATTGTTGACGCGACTCAAATTCGACGCGTTACAATTAATTCATCATTGCATTTTTCTTTCATGGAAATATTTTCCACATTGAAAATACACTCCTCAAAATAATTAAGGGATCACTTGCATGCGAACCCGAAAAATTGGTCCCACTTTACGTGATCATAACTCCGTAAAAAATTGCCGTATCGATATCGTTAAACAATGCTTTGAAAGCCTGAAACCTCTAGTTTCAGATGCTCTCTTTCAAATTGTTGCCATGTTGCGACTTTTTACAAAGTTATAGCGAGATGAAGACAACATTGACGGTTAACAAAAATATTGAGCAACTTTGGAACATCACACATGGAGCAACAAATTTTTTTGATAAACTGTGTTAACCCTTCGTGGGTGGGGTGATCTCGCGTCCTTATTCGGGTGCTTATTTTACTCAGTTTTGACTTTATATCATCAGGTATTCAGACGAATCCATGTAGGTACATTACTAAATATAATTCAGACATTATTAAAAGAACGATGTTTTATTGAAAATGAGCACAAAATAATTCTCGATCCTCTCGTTAAAATTCGATTGGCGCACTCAGAGCACCAGCCCCACCCTCGAAGGGTTAATATCTTTTGGAAGGCCTATCTTTTCTGTGTAAAATGTGTGGTTGTTGATTGCTGTGCGATTTTTTTTATTCGAGTTATTCAACATTGAAGTTAATGTTGGCTTTTTAACTTTAACTGGCTCCAGAAAGCGAAAAAATCGATTTCTTGCAAAATCCTGAGATCGTAGACAAATTTTGAGACCAGATTTGAAATCGGGGAAAATCCAAAAATCTACGGGAAATGATATATAGCATGTTAAAAGAAAATTTTTTGCGAACGTGGTACTGGAGAAACCACATTTTCTTGAATTACTACATGTTTAACGAATTTTCTCAACGTTAAGAAACGTTCGTACCATAAAATCCCTATTTTTCCCATATTCTGCAAAGTTTCAGCTTTAATTTTAAAAAAATTTCATCGCTCTACCTCAATTCTATCGGAAGTTCTTTGATTTTTAATCGAGTTTGGTACTTTTCCACTGTTCGCGGCGGTAGCGTATTTAGAGACGTCTGTTCTGCGAAGCACTAACTTCAAACACAGCTGCCATAGGTAAAAATTTGTCGCAGCGAGTTCATGGGGTACTCAATCGAATAGGCAGAATCTCTGCTTCGATCTGACGTTCGGATCATGGTATTACGATCATTTCTCGCCGAGATATAGCGAGTTAAAGGAAAAATGGATATTGTGCATTTTTTAAGTATATTTTCAGAAACACCTGGCATATCGAAATCTTAATGAAATGCAAAAACCAAAGGAGTGCCTTGAAGAGAAAGAAACGCTCTTTCTATTGCTTTTTTGCAAAGGTTCTACGATAATTTTTTCGCTTTCTGGAGCTAGTTAAAGTTAAAAAACCAACATTTACTTCAATATTGAATAACTCGAATAAAAAAAATCGCACAATATTCAACAACCACACAATTTACACAGGAGAGACAGCACTTCCAAATGATATTAACGCGATTTATCAAAAAAATTTGTTGCTCCCTGTGTGATGTTCCAAAGTTTTACAAAAGTTTTGTTAACCGTCAATGTTGTCTTCATCTCGCTATAACTTTGTAAAAAGTTAAGTTGCCAACATGGCAACAATTTGAAAGAGAGCATCTGAAACTAGAGGTTTCAGGCTTTCAAACCATTGTTTAACGATATCGATACGGCAATTTTTTACGGAGTTATGATCACGTAAAGTGGAACTAATTTTCCGGGTTTGCACAAGTGATCCCTTAATTCTTTTAAGGAGTGTATGTACATCTAATTACATCACGTGATTTATTTGATCGAATAATATTTGCCGGGAGTGGTGCATTAACAATTTTTAGCAAGTTAAGCAAACTTGGATAGTCGGACGTTTTATCTGAATTTTTCTATTTCCCTCTGAGAACTGAATTTATGAACCCCTCTTGGAATTCCTAGTTTGCCGTATCATGATGCAGATTATGAAGAAGCTCGTTAAATTCGGGAAATACGGGATAATAATTTCAAGGGAGGAATCGTCTCGTATCTCTTCTTTTCCCGCCGCGCCGGTGCGTTTATTAAAGATAGTAGCTTGAAGCAGTTATAAAACGCAATTGTTTGTATTGCGCTCTCATCGTGCGTAAACTTTGTTCTTCCTACTAGACAAACAGCTCGGGAAAGCCGGCTTTGGTCTATTTTTACGATTGAATTAATCCTCGGAATTAGTCGGTGCGGCATAAAAAGACTCGTAGATTTGTTGGCACGCCTCGGAGTAATGGCTGCTCGTAAGAATTACCGAGCAATCTCATTTCTCTCGAATTCGAGGAATAAAAAGAACGACACGGGACTGCTCTGTGAGAAAACAAAAGGTCCGGTCGCTGAGCACATGAGCACACTGAGGCTAAAATAATGTTAAAAAGTTTCTTTCTCAATCGTTCGTACATAATCAGTGGATCCAAGAAGTATTTCAACACTAACTTTCTGATTCTGAAAAAGTTATCCGGAGTCTACATTGTTTATAGAAACAGATTATATAATTTTATCAACGTTTAGAAATCTGTTGCTAAGAAACCAATGAATCGATTCGAATAATTATTTTCGATAAAGCGTGCCGCGGAACGGCTGTTGTTTGTCGTAAGGAAGTTGCCGGTGAATCCGTGCGGGGATACAAAATGTTAGTTCCCTTAAGATAGTTCGGGAAACATTCCCTTTCATGCGAACTCTGAAGAATACTGGTGCTCATAGCCGGAATCCGCAGGATATTGTACATTTCCGTGCGGGTCGTGCCGTCCTCGTCGCCCTAGTTTCGCGAATTTCACCAGGAGAGTCGATATAATCTTCGAAGATCGAGAATGCTGGCCGTATGAAATGCGCCAGAGTGCACGACCGTATTTACGTTAATCCCGAGCATATTTTTGCCGGTCCGCTATCGTTCAATGGAAGGGAAGCGATATTTCTATTAAATCGCGAACCACGGGAATCGCGGTTCGATTTCTAGCTCGACTCCCGAAGGGCAGGATCGCCGTTTCGTTCGAAATAACAGAACAAAGTGGAAATTGTAGACGTAGTCCTTCGGCGAAAAATCTACTTATTCGTTATGCGAATCAATTGAAATTGAAATTGACTTAGGGGAACCGTGGATTCCCAGAAATACCCCAGGATTGGGCGAGAACAGAGAGAACAGAAACGCTGACTTCGAGCTTTCACTGACCGTGGTTGCGGCGACAAATTCCACAACAGTTGGTTCCTCGATCATTCAGCTTCCTCGCGGACATTAATATCGAAGCACAAGCGTAACGACAAGTTTAGACAACGACCGCGCGAGACCTTTCGGTGATTTGCAACGCGCGCTCGCGTTTCTTACATAGCGAGCGGATTTATGGTCGATCGTGAAAGCACCGGGGCAGGGTCCCCAGCAGCGACGAATTTAATTACGGGTTATTAAGGCGCCTCTCGTTTCATAGACAGAGGATATATGAGTTTTAAAGCGACCGCTCCGCAATTTATAGCTTTTATTATTTCGGACGGCCTGAATACTTGTCCGACCGCCGCATCGTGGGCCAGATCGCCGCGCTAGCTGTTCACGCCTATTTCACCATTATTTTAAAATATAAAGCCCACATTAAATAGATCGTTGGATTCGTCTTGGCATCAGCTATAACATTATTGAATACAAAATATATAGTTATAAATAAATATTGGAGGTGACCAGAATTTTTTATTTAAAAAAAGAAATTATTCAAATTTTTTTTATTGAGATTTGTAAAAGACTGAGTACTGATTACTTTTTGTAGGAAACATTTTTTTGTCATACCTCCGGAAATGTTTGAAAACTCGTGTGAATTATGAATAATATTTGAAATCTGGCTGTTCACCATTATTTCAAAACATAAAGACCACATTAAATATATCGTTGGATTCCTCTTGGCGTCAGCTATAAGATTATTTAATAAAAAATATGTATATATATCCCACGAGCAAGTTTTGCATACCAGTTCTTTATTCGATAATGGGGTAAAGCTATGAAAGCTTCTAGTGCCTCTAATTGGTAATGTTTATCAATGGTGGTATAATCAAAAAAATTCATAAGATAGGTCTGGGTTAGATCTTTACACTTTTAAGAGCTGCTGAGTGGTCGTCAATGCGTCTCGTGCAACGAGACTCGCCGCGGAATTGCGTGTCACGCGACGCTTTAAACCAACATAATTTCCATGCTTGGGTCGATTTGGGTGCGAAATTTGCAGGATCTTTTAGAGGAGACGTTGCTGCGAATGTTCCACTTTGTTAGAGCACGACACTATGTAACACTTTTAACTTATACCTTGTCAAAGGTGAAAAACTTCGACAGTATTCCTTAGTTGACTAAGTATTTTTTTTTTATAACAAATTATCAACATTAATGTTTAGTTCCTGGTGCGTTCTCAACATAGATATACATCCTTCATACAAAAAAATTGGGCACTTAATCTTGAGTAGGTTTTCCAGGACAGCGTTATGAAGAAAAGGAATTTTTTCGGTGATAAATTGTATCTGAAAAAGTTTGATCTTTGAACGCTTATTGTAACGAGAGTGTTTGATAACTTTAATTAATATTATCGGTTTCGAATGTAATGGACATTTAAGAAACGTTGTACATTCGTGAAAAATCGATATGAGCACTTTGATCTTTTAGCTCATGAACAGCTAGCCCGGCGATCTGGCCCACTGTGCGGCGCGACGCGATGTGGAGCGCGAAGTTGGGGAAAGTCACCCCTGTATTTAATAACAAGTCACAGTACGGCTAACTACCGGCCAAGATGAATTCGCCTGCACATCCTCCCCTCTGCCCCCATTCCTTCTAGTGTTTACATGTAAGTCCGCGTGAAACGCGAAGCTCCGGGATTACGCGCTTAATCCCGCCGCGTAACGCTCCTGCGCTCCGATACGATGTAATGCCTCGCCGCTCCGCGAGATCGAAATGGAATATGAAGTACCGGAGTTATGAGAGTCTCCTACGAACCACGCTGAAAAATAATACGGTGGTCGTACACAATGTTCCCGAGTCCCGGAGCAACAATAAAGCTTGTTTACCATCCTACCGAGAATTTCATGTATTTGTAACGCGAGACCGACGGAAACCACGGCACAGAATTTCTATAATGTTTTGTTACGTTCGGTTCTGGAGCCACCAGTCGAATTCTCACGTATGGAACACTCTTTCATCGGGGATTGATTCCGTTTCAACTTTCCCTAAATATCACTTGTCGTTCTTGAAATATTTAAGAGAATATTCAAATTTACTGTTTTCCATATTCTGTGTTTCACGACGAGCTTTGAACACTTTTCCAATAATATTCATCGTACACGTGCCGCGAATAATTGCGAGAATCTTACGTTAACGATACTTATTCCTTTTTTCAGTCGGTACATCGTTCGAGATGCTCGAAGTTTTACTCACCTCGAAAAAAAAGATGTTATATACATGTACACAGGCTGTAAAACTTACGACCGCGTCTCGGTTGAAACGAAAAGAAAAACAGAAAAATGGTAAAGACCCGTTTGAAACGGCGCGTACAAAGGTGAAAACGTTGGGATAACTTCGAAAGCGCATATAAAAACCTGTCACAAAGAGTTGAATATTTAATTAAACAGTCTTTTTCACCGAGGGAAACACGTCGCAAATAAAAACCGGGGAAAAAAGAACAGAAAGAAATATTCGAGTTTTGTAATACAATTTGATACTGTGCGTTGTGCGACTTGACGTTATAATCCGGCTGCCACCGGAACTGAATCTTCACAGAGCGAGCTTTGTCTACGCTCTCATCCTGACGCAATACAAACGAGTGCGATGCGGGTCACGCATTTCCGATTCCGTTCGCGTGAGAACAAATAAAAAACGGGGAGGCAAACAGACAGGCTGATACAGAAACGCTAGATTACAATTTTCACAGGGTATAATGGGAAAGTTACAGCGCGACGTTCCCGGGGACGAAACCCGAGCATACAGTCGGCCGCAAAAATATTTATACCCTCTCAATTGCTGGTTAACGCTAACCGCACCGAGCACAAAACGTATATACGTCGTCTTATAAAAAATTACACAACTGAAGTTGTTTAGATTCTTCACAGCTAATTTGAAATTAATATTTCGTGGACTGTTTACCTTGAAAACGATCCATGGTCATGCCAGTACAATAATACAGTGGTCGAAATTTCTATAAAGTCACTGTGTTTTGTGCCCGTGCGAAATCAATGCGGGTCGGTTTATGTACTTCTTTAAGGCCTGGTTTACGTTGTATTTTTGTGCAGAAGAATTTAAAAGTTGTTGCACACGTCTTGTCGTTACTGGGAGCTCTAATTCCGCTCGAAATTGTGCTTCATTTTTCCTTTCCGTAGCTGCAGTCCTCATTAATATTGAATGTTGTCTCTTTGACTATTTTTTATTACAACCTTTATGATGATTTTTTTCCGTAATTTTCACGTAAATTGATATAATTATTAATCACAGTATAGGACCGATTAGTTTTCTTAGCAATTGCGTGATTAGAGCAGGCCATATCTTTATAAGCATCGATTGATGCGTTTTCTTCACTTGTTAGTACTTTTCCTCTCGGCATTCTCATACACGTGAATCAAATTATAACAAACAGGATTTCTGTGAGTTCTAAAACTAATACTTTTAGAATATTTGCAGTTTTCCGTAGTGCTCTGCTCAGAATACAGAGAAACATTAAGTGACTTTATAGAAACTTCGCACTTGTGTTCTGCACCACACAGAAAAAAATTTTTAAAAACGTAAATAGTAAACATAGCGGTGTAGAGTACGCAGTCCCTCTATCCGAGTGTCTACAAGGCAGAAGACCAGATACGATAAATCAACAAAAATGGTGATATTTTTAAAATATCTATGAAAAACAAGATGACTTTATAGAAATTTCGACCACTGTAGTATTGTCTTAACGAAAGGAAAAATGGTTTCAAGGAACATACATATTTCAAAACAGTTAAGAATTTAATTTATCTTTGAAATGGAAATACTATTAGGACCTTGAATAAGTTCTCGCTGTTTTTTTAACAAAATAAAAGATTTATTTAAATTATAAGGAACAAAAACATTTCATTCAAAGTATAATATATATATATATATATATATATAGTATAGTATATTCGAGTAATTCCTCCAACTTTTCGTCTTGAAATTTTTTCGGTGCGCCAGAACGTTCTTTATCCTCAAGTTCAAATTCATGATTTTTGAAGCGTCGAAACCAGTCTCTGCATGTCGTATCCGACAAAGCATTGTCACCATAAGTTTCAACAAGAATTCTATGTGCTTCAGCTGCAGATTTCTTTTGAATAAAGTAGTGCAATAAAATTCCCCGCAAATACACTTTATTCGGCACAAAAGTAGACATTTTCAGAACTAAGAAAAAATTACTTTGCTTACACTAAAGTGAACTACCATACATTGAAATTTGAGGTTAGATATACTACTGCTTTGCATGTGTGTTAGCATTCGAAATTCCACGAACGGGGTACTGCTACTACCATCTTTGAAGAAACAGCGAGAACTTATTCAAGGTGCTAATATTATATTTATGCTCGTGATGCTGTGCAAAAAATACGTGGTACGGAGCGTAATCGTACTATTAAAACAAGAATACAGTCATTTTGCATAGAAATCTGCAGTCTATTAATGGAATATGCAAACTGAATTCATTTTTATCCTAATAAAATTTCGTCCACCGTTGCTCATGATATTTCATTAAAAATTCGTCGACGTTTCCGATCAGTTTCGCGATCGAGTCAACACATTGAAAAGTAAGCTTGATCAAGAAAAACGTGATTTCGGGGCCGCCATTAATCAATTATTCCGCGCGGGTTATTAAAGTTACGAGCGAGCGGGCTAAATCAGAAAATGTTCGCCACACTCGGGAGCCAATTGGGTGGCTCATATAACATAAAGCGATCGATCATTCGAGCGGGCCGCCAATCAATCATTTGGCCCAGCTAAATGTCATACGTATCCGGACTCGTTTAAGAGTAACTCGATGACGTCTACCAGGAGAGCGTGGACGCGAACACAATTACACGCGCGGCCGCTCACGGGTTTCTTGTTGCTTCTGGTTATCCTTCCACTGTTTGACAAAATTGCTTTCACGCGCGCACGCCGGCAAAGTTTACAAACGACAAAAGAACGCCGCTATGGACGCCACAAGCCTATGTCCCGTGCTGTATCTGTCTTTTTGCAGCGCGACGAGCAAAAAGCTGTTGTTCCGCCGCGCCGCAACATCGGGTGTCCGTCTTTCCTCTTGTCCGTTCGTCACCGTAAATATCACTATAAGTGGGCAGAAGTTAAAGGTGAACGTTCAACGCCGAGGCGGAATAAACGCGAGTCCGCAACCTGACGCGCGACCGAATTGGATCATCAACCTACGCGACAGGGTTGAATCCTAAGATGATTCGCCAGCCAATCGGAAGAAGCCCACGGCTGCGATCAGTTGGCGAATACTTAATGCCAACGCCCCGATCCACTTTCCGCACCCTGCCACACCAAGATAGCACGCTTTAAATGTTTATTAACGGGGTGCTATTCTTAACATTATATTTTATACTAGAATTATGGTTATTGGCGCACCGGTTCGATCACTTTGGAAAAATATAGCAAATATGCAAAAATTACATGAAATTTAATTCGACGTTTCGACCATTTTCAAGAACATAAATTTCTGTGTCGCGTCTGTAAACATTAATCAAAATTATATTTTAAATGGTTCAGTGAAACTATTTTTATAACCAGAAATAGAAATATGTAAAGCTTACATGCTTATACAGGGTGTCCCAAAACTCCTTCAAGTCCGGGAAATGGGAGGTTCCTGAGGTCATTTGAAGCGACATTGTTCTTTGCAAAAATGGCCATTTTTAGTCGATTTTAAAACCGTGGTGTTTTTAAAAAATTTATTTTTATTTAAATTATTTATTTATGTAGATTCTAGCCTTTTTTGAACATTTTCATAAGCCCTAAATGCATCAAGATCCGCAGTCTAATTCTTACAAGTAAGGGCATCATTCAAGATGGACAAAGTTATTGTCTCACCCCGTATATCAGTGACACAATATGGGATCAGCGAGCTGCAATACTTCTACGGAGTTACACCGATCAAACCAGAAGGCCCACACAAAGCATCGTTAAAAGGTAATCTACGCGAGAAAGTAGAGAAAAATCATTGAAAGTAGGAGTGTATTGGACCGAGAAAAGGAATAAGTCGATCTTAACTAGAACAAACCTATATTCGAACAGGTCGACGGAAGCTGGAATGCTTAGAGGGAGAAAGATGCGTATACAATAGTACCTTTCATAGGTAACGGGTTGGGAATGGCGAACAAAAGAGTCACGGATGAAAAATTTAGGGATAAAATGGCGTCTCGCGTTACCGGTAAATAGAAGAAAACACGATCAGACCTACAAAACCGAAATAGAAGTGGAGAGAGCCGCATTCAGCGACGCTCTGTACTGACAGCTGTCAAAGAGAGCAAAGTTGAAGGGTCAGAAAAGAATAATTCACAGGGAAACGAAGGCGTCGGCTATTGTCACGTCCGGTGGTTCAGCCACTATTAATAATTAATATAATCAATAACATATAACACGTAGCTTTGAATTTCTCAAACCAATAATGTTGTACGAGAAATCAATATTAAAGATTATTGTTGGTAATCAATATCAAAACTCTCGTATATTATGGCACACTGCGTGCGACAGAATCAGAAAAACTCATTTGAATCTTTATTAACTGCGTAGCGAAACAATTTCACTAAATGATCAACTCCCTTTCAAAAATAAATCGCGACCTAATTACCGCTGAAGACTGTCCATCAGGAATCGATGAGTAATAAATTGCTCATCACCCTACGTAGAATTGATCTAGGACAAGTGGTCCCCAAATACTGGTCCGTGGAACAAAAGGTATTGGTCGATGGGACCGTTCCGCGGCGATAAAAGGTTGGGACGCATTGTGATCTAGGAGATGCGCAGAATAATATAAGGAGGATGGGGAATTCTATGGAAGAAAGTGACGCGACTATCACCTGACGAACACCCATAACAAAGGATTGATCGATCTATAAAAGGGATGACTCCTCACTAGGAGCTCATTAATTACCAGTTTGCCTCTCAGGCTTAATTTACAAAAGTTCAGTCATACAGTCAACAAGTTCAGTCTACATTAAAGTTTCATCAACTGTTAAAATTATTTATCAAATCAATCAGTTTGGTTTTTTGTGTGAGTGTTATTCTGCTGGATTATAATCTCAGTAGCGAAATTAAGACAAAAGGTGTTAATCAGTCGAAGATATTTTTTGTAACAACATCGACAACATCATCGAATTTAGCGCCGAAGCGATTGTTCACATCGAAGCGAAATCTACTTAGCGGTAATTACTAACAAATTATAATAATAATCCGAAAGAATATTATGTATCCGAAATTTGGAGTTGAAAATATAGGTTTGTTTATTTTTAATCAAATCAAAACATCAAGTCATTTTTGAAGAGTTTACCTGACTTCAATTTCTTCGTACCCAATTCCTATATCAAACCCATTTTTTTTTTAAAAGAAATATTCAAAGAAAAATCCTCAATTACCCGAACCGGAGCCGGTGAATGCAGGTAGGTTCAAAACTGCGTTATATCTCAACAATTCTAATCATTCCAATCAATTTCAATTTTTTTTTACTATTCGAGTATCTATCATACGTCCACCTTAGGACGTAACACTATCGTCAACCATTGCGGCTCCTAGGTTTGCAGGATCGAGATAGGGTGAGCGCCGGGTTTGAGTTAAAAGAAAATGTTTAACTTTAAAGCGAGTGTTCAGCGTTACTTTAACGCATACATGGAAAACTGAACTTACGCGAGTGGTTGAATAGAAGCATGGCAAGGGATGGCTGCCAAGAAAATGAAAAGAGCAAAGAAGTCGGAGGGCACCGAGGGACGCCAGGAGACACACGAGCCAAATAAAACGCGCAGGGAAAGTATGAAGATTGTGTGGCGAAATTAAGGAGAGCCAAAGAGCAGAGCGATATAAGCAGATAAAAGGATGCGCGGCCGAGTACGTTAATACTACGGAATGTAGAGGACAAAGGGAAGACGCTCGATTGAACGCAGAGGATCCTACGGAAATGTAAATTTATTAAAGAGATAAACTGATTAAAATGAACGACCAAATGAAATGCCTACCGAAGAAGAAGAACTTAATCGAGCAGAGTGGTCAAACAGTCGAGGTATCCGTACCAGCAGTTTATTATAATATTCGGATAGTTATTATAGCGAGGATCGTTGGTGCAGCCTCTCCCATCTTTTAAAAATTCATTATAATTCAAGTAAAATTGACAGAAATATGAACATTTGCTGGTTTTTTAATTTGAATTATATTGTCCGGAACAGTGCAAATTTGCAACAATATACATAATGATATTACCATTAATTTCGATGCAGATTATCATGTATTCAACGCATCAATAATCGTTAATGATCAAAAATGCGAATAAGTTAATAATTAAATTCAAAATATGGATCACATTGTTTGACATTTCCGTCGTCTTTGGAATGCATTGTCGAGATGTTAATACATTCCTCAAAAGAATTAAGGGATCACTTGTGCAAACCCGAAAAATTGGTCCCACTTTACGTGATCATAACTCCGTAAAAAATTGCCGTATCGATATCGTTAAACAATGGTTTGACAGCCTGAAATCTCTAGTTTCAGATGCTCTCTTTCAAATTGTTGCTATGTTGCGACTTTTTACAAAGTTATAGCGCGATGAAGACAACATCGACGGTAAACAAAAATTTTGAGCAACTTTGGAACATCACACGGGGAGTAACAAATTTTTTTGATAAATTGTGTTAATATCTTTTGGAACGGCTATCTTTCCTGTGTAAAATGTGTGGTTGTTGATTGCTGTGCGATTTTTTTTATTCGAGTTATTCAACATTGAAGTTAATGTTGGCTTTTTAACTTTAACTGGCTCCAGAAAGCGAAAAAATCGATTCCTTGCAAAATCCTGAGGTCGTAGACAAATTTTGAGACCATGTAGCATGTTAAAAGAAAATTTTTTCCGAACGTGGTACTGGAGAAACCACATTTTCTTGAATTTTTACATGTTTAACGAATTTTCTCAACATTAAGAAACGTTCGTACCATAATCTCCCTATTTTTCCCATATTCTGCAAAGTTTCAGCTTTAATTTTAAAAAAATTTCATCGCTCTACCTCAATTCTATCGGAAGATCTTTGATTTTGAATCGAGTTTGGTCCTTTTCCACTGTTCGCGGCGGTAGCGTATTTAGAGATGTCTGTTCTGCGAAGCACTAACTTCAAACACAGCTGCCATAGGTAAAAAATGGTCGCAGCGAGTTCGTGGGGTACTCAATCGAATAGGCAGAATCTCTGCTTCGATCTGACGTTCGGATCATGGTGTTACGATCATTTCTCGCCGAGATATAGCGAGTTAAAGGAAAAATGGATATTGTGCATTTTTTAAGCATATTTTCAGAAACACCTGGCATATCGAAATCTTCATGAAATTCAAAAACCAAAGGAGTGCCTTGAAGAGAAAGAAACGCTCTTTCTATTGCTTTTTTGCACAAGGTTCTACGATAATTTTTTCGCTTTCTGGAGCTAGTTAAAGTTAAAAAACCAACATTTACTTCAATATTGAATAACTCGAATAAAAAAAATCGCACAATATTCAACAACCACACAATTTACACAGGAGAGATAGCACTTCCAAATGATATTAACGCGATTTATCAAAAAAATTTGTTTGGAACATCACACGGGGAGCAACAAATTTTTTTGATAAATCGCGTTACTATCATTTGGAAGGGCTATCTTTCCTGTATAAATTGTGTGGTTGTTGAATATTGTGCGATTTTTTTATTCGATTTATTCAATTTATTCGATTTATTCAACATTGAAGTAAATATGGGTTTTTTAAACTTCAACTCGCTCCAGAAAGCAAAAAAATTATCGTAGAATCTTGTGCAAAAAAGAATTCTTCCTCTTCAAGGCACTCCTCTTGTTTCTTCAATTTTATTAACATTTCGCACAAGTGATCCCTTAATTCTTTTGAGGAGTGTAGTTATTGTAGTTACCAGCAGGAATGTAGTACTCAGGTACAGTTCGGTATGATGAAACGTTGGTGAAACAAATATCACTTGTTTCGTGCAGCGAATTCGTGCGTTTACAGTTGTCTAAGGAACTGAAACTTCAGAATTTAACGCAAATTTAGCGAATATACGACAGTTGTACGAAACAAAATAACAACACAGCAAGTGGCATTTGTAATGCCAACGGTAAAAGCATTTCTTAAGTTATATAATGTTAGTTGAATAACACTGGCATTATACAACGACGTTATTATTACAACAATTTCATTGACATTACACAACGGTTTGTGTTTGCATGTGACGATTCGTTGGGATCAATAACATCGTATAATTGTGGCAGCAATAGGACAGAACAAGGAAGAGGATCTGACCAAATAGAAGACAGGAAACTACCAGCAAGTAGACCAAGTTTGTACATGATCAGACTCGTGAAGTCTGGAACAGTCAGAAGACGAATGGTGCACGTAGAATGATGCTTCTTCTCGTGCAGGTAACGCGCAAGTCACGGAAGGAAGAATTGAGGAAGACGAATTTTCAGATGAATCTCACCGGCCACGAACAAATAGAGCACACCGATTCGGGGAAGAGAGTACTCGCGAGACAAAGCGGCTGTTTTCCACGAAAGTACGACGAAAGGACCGTTTAATGAAGGATGTACTGAGCAACTAGCATGCACGCAATCGTGTCGTTTAAATCTAATTCAAGTTTCAATTGAAATTTTTAGTGAAAACCAATATTTTTGATTCGGTATTTTCGAAAGTGATACCAAGACGTTTCCGGAACACCAGAATGCTAGACACACCCTGTATGAAGCAGAGAAGATGCTAGAAGCACGCGCAATAACAGATTTTAGAGGCTGTAAAGCAACACGGGATAACATAAAAATGAGGGAAGATATATTTACCGAAAAACGAGCATGAAACCCGCGCGGTAAGTAGCGCGGGTCCGTACATGGTCGAACCGGCGAAAGTTGAATTATTCAAGGGAAGAAAGCGGCGTGTAGAACAATATAATATTAAATATAATTCACCGTCAGGATGCAGAGATCAAGAAGCAGAAGAAGAAGAAGACGAGAAGCGCAGTAAAAGACAAAAGCGCAAGATGCCGGCAAGTAGAGCAGGCATACGCATATTCATATTCATAGCTAGCAAACGTCGAGACGCTTCGTGAACAGAGAAAGACAACGATAATGATATCCGTCGGAGACGGCCGAAGAAATAAGGTGAATCCCGATACAAAGGGCGGAGTGTTTGTAGAAAGACGAAGATAAAACATGGCCGGCAAGTAGTAGAAACTATTCAGGATCGGCCGCACGGAACTCACCTTTCTGGAAGAACAAACCCTTCCACAAAGCTGTTTTTATCTCGTTCCTCTCGCCGTAAAGGAGCCGAGGAAGGAAAACATCGAAATGAACACAGAAACGTGTGTTTTTCATTGGGCGCGGGTGAGCCCTGTGCGATGCCTTCGCACGTCAAGGGATTGATCTTGTCCACGATTTCGGATAAATCCTCTGTGAAACGAACATCGCAACACGAACACGCGGATCACCTGTTCGATCTCCGGCAAGGGTGTAAATCGACCTCGGATATCGGTTAACCGCTATCCGTCCGAGAGGGTGAGGGCAACGTTGTCAAGCAGAACAGGATGCAAAGACAAGTTGAAGTGAAGTTGCACGCTAGAGAGAGATATCGCACAAGAAGCAAGGAGTAAGAGGTAAGGGGTAAGGGATAAGCAGGTAGGGTAGGGCGAGGTAACGACGAAACAGGAGAAAACAGCTGCTTATACATGCAGGTCAGCAGGAGTAGCAGGCAGCAGGGGTGGTAGGTTGATCAGGGTAGGGCAGGCAAGAGCCTGAGCTCTCGTGGGCGAGCTAGACAGAGTTCGCAGGAGGATCCAGGTGGAAGAGGGCTGCTGTGCGTTCCGTGAAACAAATGGGGAGGGAGGATTGATAGAGGGAGAGGTGGTTGGGGCGCGGGAGAAGAGAGAGAGGGGACGAGAAAGGATAGGAAGAGAGAGAGGAAGATGGAGAACGGCGCCTGCGTGTTGATTCTTGAGAGCTGGCTCTCATCCGAAATCCAGGATCCCAGTCGCGAGCGCGCCGCCGATAGAAAACATTCGGAAGAGCGAGGACACGGTCGCTGACCTGGCTGGCACCCGGCGAGAGGCGCAGTCCACCCTCTGTCTCTTTCTCTCACGCTCTTCCTTTCCCCGTCTCTCCCTCTATCTTTTTCTTTCTTTTTTCTGTCTCTCTATCTCTTTCTCCCCCTCTCACTCTTTCGCCCCTTTCACTGTTTCCCTGGCGGCTCTCTTGCCCGCTCGCGCCACGACCAGAGAGCCACAAGTAGAATCCACGAGGAACCGGCCGGCCGGTTCGTCCAGTAGCTCGAGTAGTTAACCACCGGATCCTGGAGCCAGGCTACGAAGTCCAGGTGCTCTCCCATTTCCGGTGAGACCGATGACAGGCCGGAAGGCGATCGGACGGGTTCCGCCCGGCGGCCGACGAGTCTCCTTCGATGATCGAGGCCCGCGATCAACCTCCTCGCTCTACCACGAACTAGCTCTTGTACACGTTCGCGGTTAGTTGTTGTGGATGCTCCCGAGTTGTACCGGTCGTGTCCGAGGAGAGCTCGACCGAACGGACGCGCTCCGCCTTATCCCTGCTCCGAGTAGATGCGAATCGGTCCGCGAGAGGATCGCCGTGTTCCGGTTTCCGGCGGAGTGTGTCTCAAATGGAAGTTGGACCAAGTTGCTCGATAGCCCGTGAAGTTCGCGAACGTCCGCGGAGTCTCGTTTTCCCCGGGAAATAACCGGAAAACTCGGGGGGGAATCGTGGCCGCGAGTGAGAGGCTTGTTCGCGTTCTGTTTGCCGCGGTGCTTGCGAGGCATCCTGTAACGTGCAATAAAGTTGCACCGCGGTTCGAGGATACGGTTTAATCCTTCCCCGGCCGAGCCCCGGCGAAATAAGAATGGAAAGAGGGTATACCCTTAACGTAGCGTGAACCTGCAACGAGGATACGGCCACGCCGCGCCGTGTGCAACGCGACGAACGTGACGAAGGGCATAGATGCTCGCTGATGAACTTTTGCTGCAGGTGAGCACCGCCGGTCGTTGACCTTTCTTCTTTGTTTGGCGTCTTCGTTCGGTCTGGCTGCTCGCGTCTTTTCCGTCAAGTTCGTAGACTTTCGCTCGAGGATCTATCTTGATCGCTTGTGGAGTGGGTGTATCGGCTGATCCGCAGGATTTCTGTGTTCACGAGGACAAAACGGACTGAACGGATTGTGTACTTGGGGGTCATCCTCGGATTTCAGTGAACGCGAATTAGTCGGACGTCCATTCATTCTGCGCTCGATCAGCGATTGTGACGTTCAGATTGCCTAATGCATCGGAAAATCACAATCACAGTTCTCTGTAAATGGAACGGCGAATGATCCTAAACATCATCGATTAGACAGCTGTAAGAATGGTCCGCTGTCTAGGAATCGAAGCGCAGCCTTAAGACTAGAAACGAAAAAACTAATTCTTCAGTCTCGAAGAGTTCAGAATTCGAAATCTCTAGTTTTTTACATTGGAATAAATCACAAAAACCGAACGAACTTATTTGCCAACCCAATAGTATTTCTTAGCACTGAGATAACCGAACCTGCCGAAATGACGGATTTTAGATTCTTCGTTTTACAATGGTTGAGACCGTAAAGATGAACTTGTGAACAAGATCGTACTTGCTAGGTACGCTTATTTATTCAGGCGTATAATAGTTCGTATAAATCAGCTTGTTTCCAGTGCTTGGTTATTCTAATCTCAATTTAGAAAAATATCTCCGAATTTCGACTACACTGAAGTTCGCTTATGAAAATGTGCATTTGAAGTAATTCCCTCTGCACAAGCGTGGTCGTTAATCGGTGTAGAATAGACAGTTACAATTTAATCTCGAGCTGTCGCCGCGCACGCCGCCGGCGCTCGAAATACTCAATCTGCAGTAAACATAAGATGCTGTTCTTTGATGAATGCTAATGGCGCGTCTGTATATCTTGCACTGTAGATATCCTTTTTAAAACCAGCTTTAAGTGGTTCGTGGGAGTGCTGTGTAAAATTCATCGCGCGTGTGCTTGCGTTACATTACCATTAAAATGTGGCACATAAAGCGTAGAAAAGTATTCAATTCATTTATATTTTTGGACAGATATGTATACAATTAGATATATATAAATTATTTATATATATAAATATTTATATATATAAATGTGTTTACCTACAGGTGGGAGAAAATTTAAGGGGTGGTTCTCGACAATAATATAAGACGAAAATAAAGAATAAAAAAATTGCGATTTCAGCTTCGTTATTTAGTTATTAACAATTAAAAATCCGCCTAAAATGCTGCAACACTTCCAACAAAAGTATACGTTGCGTACGTCACACAGGCGCGCGACAGTCTCGTATCAAGTGACAAACGCATGCATACCTTGGTTCTTATTTGGGGCCCCAGCGAGGTGAAAATGTTTAAAAAATCGTTGGACGA
>CM052289.1:6133370-6246890 GCA_028455765.1 Lasioglossum oenotherae
CGATTTTTTAAACATTTTCACCTCGCTGGGGCCCCAAATGAGAACCAAGGTATGCATGCGTTTGTCACTTGATACGAGACTGTCGCGCGCCTGTCTGACGTACGCAACGTATACTTTTGTTAGAAGTGTTGCAGCATTTTAGGCGGATTTTTAATTGTTAATAACTAAATAACGAAGCCGAAATCGTAATTTTTTCATTCTTCATTTTCGTCTTATATTATCGTCGAGAACCACCCCTTAAATTTTCTCCCACCTGTAGGTAAACACCCTGTATAATTCAGAGTAGACAATCGGGTTTACGCAACTTTGTTCTGGAAAGATTTTTCATGCAACGATAAATAAAGCGGGTACACTCGACTTTCTTATCCACTGATCGCGAGGATTCGTGTGTTCGCAGGCTGAAGTCGTCTGTGTGGTTCGGTCGGCGGTCGTCCAAGGACTCTAGCGAATATTAGGATCATCGAAGCCGGAACGCGGGGCCGAGAAGACCGAAAAGGCAGTCAGGGCAAGCAGACAGGCTGGAAGGCAGCCAGACAGCGCGTAATACGCGAAAGTGCTGGGCATCAGAGCTTGAAAGCGATCCTGATCGGCGTGGCGCACGTGTCCACGTAACGAATACGGAGGAACAGCGCGGATGCTCAGGTACGTCTATACACCGCACCGGTGTGCGGCGTTGCATGCGGCGTGATTAAAAGCGTTCGAACGCGAACGTACGTTACAGCCGCTCCGCCCTGTTTGAAATAGTTTGAATGGCCAACGAAGAACGTTCCGCCGATTATTTGCAGCCACTGGCTAGCGAAATCGAATCGGATACACGGTTGATCCTGCGTTCGTTAACGCGACCGGCCGACCCTTTCTCTGCTCGATTATTACCGAGTGTCCTTGGACATCTAAATTCGATCGCCGTATTCTTCCGGTGTCGCGAATTTTCGCCTCTCGGGCAATGAACCAATTCGGGCTCGGGATGGTTGTTCAGGATGATGACCTTGATGACATATTTCAAAGTGAATCGGAGAGGAATGCTCTATTCTAAATAATTACCGAATTGTGAAACGAGATGAATTTTTTTATTACTAAATTTTAAACCACCGGTGTACCTTGTGGAGCTGAGCACGTGTTACCATACTGACGATAATAATTAGATTGACGAACCCTTCAACGCAGGTGGTTACTGTAAATTGATGAACGATACATAAAACATTATGCAAACGAGTTTATTCGTTTAATGAGCACGCGCCTTGGTTTTAGGCAAATCGCAGAATGTAATATGCAAAAGAGCATTTCATGATAAGCTACACTTGCATCAAAATACGTGTTGCTGTGCTGGATGGTTTGTTGTTGTAATTGTATATTTTGTAACAATTTATGACAAACATTGCTCTGTACCTTTTGATTAACCTTTAACTATACCCGCGCCCTGAATTTTCACTTAAGTACTCGCGCGGTGTATTTTGTACACCATGTGTATCACTACTGTGTGATTAAGTACATATATCGTTGTATTAGTACAAGAGAATACATTGTCTTGATGAATTATGATATTTATTGAGAAAATAACGATAAATGAATACAATAATTGTTAATAAAAAAGAAAATCTGGTCACATTCTTTTCACATTCGCTTTATTCGCTGCTCTGTTCGCCGATCTTGCACGAATCGCATGTAATAACGGTGGTCATATGTTGTTTACATACTGATCTCTCTTGCAACTGCCGCAGATGATAGTGGTTACTCGATTCTTCTTCCTACCGCGGATAAAAAACATCTCGCTCGTATCAAAATACCTGCCAAAGCTTCATTTCCTTCTTCTGTACGAATGAATACGCGAAAACAGCAGTTCAACGTGCCGCCACCAAAGCAATACTTCGCATGTATTTTGTGTATACATTGGGCGTAGGTTACATGAACCGACAGTGGTGGGGAAAGTCGCACTGTGATGGGACAGGATTTTTTGAAATAATGCTGTACTTTTTACAACAGCGCGGGTAGTTAAAGGTTAACTTGAGCTGTTTCTGGCTGTGTGTTAAACGAGATGTGTGTTTTCCTAGATAATTAGAATCAAGAATATTTCTGATTGTAGCCACCATGTTTCTTCAACTTGATTTTTACGATCAATTTGATGTATAATGTACAGTTTGAAACCATCGTTTCATTACCCTTTCATCGAGAACGTTGATAGAACTTTTGCGAGAACGTGTTCATAAATAATAGAAGCTCTTATCATAATGAGAATTTCCAGCTGAAGTTATTTTCCTTTTTCATAAGGAACGATAACACTTCTTGCGAAGAACAGAAATAACAGACTTCCCTGTAGTTCCTGCGTTGATGAATTTGATAAATGAGACTACAGAACAATGGGAGCAAATCACTGTGAGAACGAGACAGCTCTCGCGACATCATTAGTTGATAAGCGATACTATAATGCAGTGACATACATTTTGAACGTATGGGGTGGGGGCTGTAAATAAATTCAATGATCATTTAACGCATCGTGATACCCAATCGAAGGTGCTAGAATAAAAATTGTTCGAATCATCGAGCTTATTTCACGCTCTAATACGCGCAAAAGCGAAATGTTCAATCTCCAGATAAACGATTAGTTTCCATTGGCGTTCTCAATGTAATTCGCTCGCACAAGAGCCCTTCAGGCCGATTTATATGTGTAAATAGCATCGTTTTATGCAGCCGCATTATTCGCCCAAAACAATAGGTTGCCGGTCGAGAATGCTAACGGCACGCGTGTGTACAGCTGGTAATATTGTGCTCGCGTCGGAACGAAGTTATTCGCACGTATGACGGTGTGGATGCACAGCCGGAAGTGTACTCGTGAATATTCATGTCGGTACGAATCGAATAGCCGACAAAAAAAAAATATAGAGACGGAAGATGTTCCAGTGAAACTGTCCGATTGCGAGCTACAGTTGAAAATCCCGCCCATAAATCCGCCGATTTATCCAGCTATGAAAAAATACTTTTTCACCCCTCATCCCTCACCCCTTTCTCTCCTCCTCCGAGAGTTAAGCCTCCGCATTGGCGCGCTAATTAGCGTAGGCATTGTTGGGATTTTCTTAATCCTTTCCCCCCATTGATCGCGCTGGGGCGAAATTTGTTTAAACCAGATGCTTTACAACTGTTTTATAAGTACGCGTTATTCGAATATCTCTTAATTCGAACGATCTGTTATTTATGGTTACGAATGCCCACCGTGATTCACCGTATGCGTATATACAAACTTGTAGGTACAGTCGGTGTACAAAGTATTCGTACAACTTTTAAAAACGAATAAATTTTTCAATATTGGACTCACAATCAGCAGCTTGAGTTTTTTGAGACATTAGAAGGGTTAGTTTACTAGCTAATGTGTAAATAATTTTTTTTTTGTAATTGTTATTGGTCGCAATTACGAAGGGAACAGTAAAGACCACGATTTTTAAATTTTATACATGTATTTTGTAAATCTAAGTAAGTTATATATATATATGTACAAAGTTTCATTGAAATTGGCTGACGGACAAAAAAGCTATGGGCATTCTAAGATGGAAAAATCTTTGAATTTACGGTTTGCGATTCATTTAAATCGCAGATTCTTACGACTTTTGCTATTTTCAATCAATTATGTTTCGTAACATCCTTGATCGATTTCGATGAAACTTTGTATAAGTATATAATTGACTTAGTTAGACCTACCAGAGGCGCCTCGAATCGAAGCGTGTACGAATACTTTGTACACCGACCGTATAAGGTGAAGTGCCCTATGCCTGGACAGCATGTTTTTCTATTTTTTTTTTATCACTTTAAATAAACAAAAATAATTTTTTTAGATTTTGAACATACAGTTCAGAGTTAGTGAAGTAATCTAAAATAAATAAATTATTTTTTAGGTTAATATCTTAATTGTATTAACAAGAATAATTCAAACCTATAGTTGGACATATTAAATCCAATCTAAGCTAGTACCTGGACAGAAGTAAAGCCTATACCGGTGCAAATTGAATTTACATATAATCTACAACAGACACTATAGTGCTTCAAGCACTACGGCCGCCACGGGGAGCGAGACGCGCGACTGGGAGGAGTGGGGGTATTCCTTGAGAATGCCTCCGATCGAGCAAAAATTTGCCCATGCCTGATCTATAACATCGAACTTTATTAAATCTTTAATGATGCACATATGAATATATTATTATTGTACATTACATTCTGCCTTTAATTTGTTATGTAATTATCTTTTTTCTTTCGTGTGAATTATTATTGATTTCTTGTTCTTGTTCTTCTCTAATTTTGTATCTATCTTTTTCCTGCTTTTTTGACAAACGTTCTTCTTCTATAATTTTTTTTCTTGCTCCTTTTTTCAAGATCTTTCTTCTGTCTTCGACAGTACAGTTGGTGGTCCTTTGTTAGCATCCACCGAACATAAATTTTTCATTCTAGAATGCGTGCTTTTTGGAATCTTAAACTGGCCCACTGTATTGAGAGCTTGTACTTGTACGATGGATTCAACAGAATGAGATTCTCGATTTCTCTTCAATTTTTTATTTTTATTCAATCTATTTTCCTTCAATCTGTCATTTTTATTAATGTCCTTAGATTTTATGTACACTTTTGGCTTTCTCTTACTTTAATCTGTTTTTTTATGATACTTATTAATCACTTTTTTCGACTGGAACCAAAAGTTTTGTTTCTAGCGATGGCCATTATCAAATTTAATTTTTAAAGGAAGTTTACAATCTGAAAAAAAAACATTTTTTTGAGAACTATATCGACATGAATAATTAATTTTTGAGGTTAGGTATTAATACTGATAGATTTATGACATAAAAATGAAGTATTATTAACGTCACAGCTGGAACACATTTTCTACATACGTTATACAAGCTAATAGAAGACTACTTATACGTACATTTAGTTAAATAATTTACAAACAATGCGTTGATTTTATTCACAAACGCGTGTCCGGCTTCAGGCGTAAGCACACTGCGTATAAGCTTAGAGTGGGACAGCTACTGTTATCGCGTCCCAGTATGGAGTACTTATATTTGAAAACAGTCCTAATCTTGGACATCTAATATTTGGATTAATAATTATTATTTACGTTGAGTTTGATTGCCAATTTATTTTAAAATATCAATATTATTATGCGTGATAATTATTTTCTGTCCGAGGGCTTAAATTATATCTTTTTTTCTAACAAAAGTTCGAACTATAAATGCACATGATTCGCATGTAAAGAGACTATTTTGTATACTGTTTTCAGATGAACTTTGAATTTATTTTTAAATTTCAATTGATGTCATAATGAAATAATATTCATACCTACTTGTAGCTAAGGCCTCAGAATATATAATGTAATTATTAAATCTCTTAATTACTGATTTTACTATGAAAATTCAATTGTCCAGATTTAGGTATCACTTTTGGACTGTCCAGACTTAGGGCACTTCACTTTAGACGCTTGGTGTGTTGTACAAATTTTGACATACACTCGAATTAAAAAATTTCTATTCTGAACATTTTTGCGCGATAACGATGAAATTTAACAGTAAAAAGTTCAGCCAGTTGCAAAAAGCAGGACGGAGGGTGATGAACATAAATAAGAGAAAATACAAAGGTGACCCCGACTAGAACGTGTCCGAAGTGTAAATACAGACTTAAAAAATTCACGTGTGTCAGTCACGTTTAGTTCATCCCTACTTTTCTATTTCTGCAAATTCTCCTTCTGAAAGTTATATAGGATGAGTCCGAAGAAACACAACACCTAAATATCTCCGTTAGTTGTCGTTGTACAAAAAAACTTCTTCGGACAAAGTTACACTGTTTGAAGGGCCACACGTAACGGTGTAAGGGAAAAAATTTTCAAGGTCATTTTTTTACAAGATTTCAAGGTCATCGATATTTTTTTAAATGGAATGAGGTATTTTTTAATACATCAATCGATGCAGCTGGACATTCGTTATAAAAAAGTACTAACCGTATAATAAGACGTTAGCGTTTACTTACTTGTGTAACGTTTTAGTACGTCAGTAATGGTGTTTTAGAGTTATTTAAATCGAAATATCTCGTGAACTACTAATTTTTCGACATACATAGGTTAGTACTTTTTTACAACGAATCTAGTTGCATCGATTAATGTATTAAAAAATACCTCATTCCATTAAAAAAAATATCGATGACCTCGATAGCTCATAAAAAAATGACCTTGAAAATTTTTTCCCTTACACCGTTACATGTGGCCCTTCAAACAGTGTAACTTTGCCCTAAGAAGTTTTTTTGTACAACGAAAAGTAACGGAGATATTTAGGTGTTGTGTTTCTTCCGACTCACCCTGTATTTCCAGTATACTAGAAAGCTCAAGGAAGAAATAGACGAAAAAAATGGCGTGATAGGAGTGTTTTCAACTGTAGTAAGATGGGTCACTTTTTTTTAAGCGTCAATCTCTGAGATGAGCCAAGAACAACGCGGTCAGTGGATAGCACACAGTCTAGGATAATGAACCACTCGGTTCTGCAGTTGATGGAACGGCGCGGAAGATTTAACTGCGGGGAGGATTGTAGAAGGATTGGGTACGGCCATTGCCGCGATTCACAGTCGTTTGGCCGAAATGAGGGAAAGTGTTCTAGCCTGGGTACTCAAGGAATCGTCATCGGCGGATGAAAATTTCTGCTGAAGTAAGGGGGCCAGAATTAATCGACCATTTTCTAAACCACATTGTTGGCTAGGAATGACAAATGGCTGGTGCTCCAATTCACCGGTTGGGACAGTGGCTTATTCATTTAGAAATTAAGGGTCGAGTTATTTTCTCCAAACTGATTTTATCGTCGCGCGTACAAAGTAATTCGCCGGTTGCTTCTTCTTGTATTTTTCCTCCTCGAGATACATTGTGGTTCGAGCTGGTAAAAGATTTCGCTTTAAAATAGTGTTACAATTAACTAATTGCGCGGACCACGAATCCAACCTGATATTTTTGGCAAATTCCTGCGAGAGCAAGTATTCATTCGATAATTTCCGCAACGAGGTAGGGACGACGCACAGTGGGCTCGATTGAAGAAGCACGCGACTTTTTCAATGGACATCGATTTCTAAATGTCCACCGACCACGAAAATGATAAAATTAATCAAATACAATAGCAGTTCTAGTTGTGATAGACGCATGAAGTTGGACAGTTTAGGAATATCGATATTCCCTATATAATTCAGCTGTTCATTCTCAGTGTCCTGATAATTGTGATCAACTTCTTGCCCTGAATTTTTTTCTACATCAAAATGCACACTTTCTTCATAAGAAATCATACTTTTCATTGCCAATTATGATATATAACATATTTTTAAAAAATACTCAGCAAAATGAAAATAATCGTTACAAAGTTTGTATCTTTGTCATGCGCTATCTTTCGGGTCCCAGGAGGACCCACTTTTTAACAAGTAAGGATCTTTTCAGTGAACCTTCCTCTATATAATGTGACGAAAATTATTTCCTTGTGTTCGAGTCCTTTTTCAAGATATTATTGTCTGAAGACATCCGCGTCGCGTTATCTTGTCCGCGCTCGGACGCGCGCTACGCGCTGAATTCGTCGAGTACGCAGCCTCTGAAAGTCTAACAGAACTGTGTTGAATATTTATATTTATATTATATTTTTACTTAATATAAATTTATATTTTGCAGTAAATAAGTCAGTCTTTCATATCTGATATTCTGACTGCGTTGAGTTTGACGAAGTCTTTCCGACGGTGCATAAGTTATATTATAATTGTTGTTTATGTTTTGTTTTATCGACGCAAATTGTGGATTGAAACAGAATTATTACTGTATGACCGTGATTCCGAAATTATTTTCAGTTTTATATGTTTTCTGTTTATATTATTTAATATACTACAACAAGTAAGTTAATCTTTAAATCAGAATAACTTTTATATGAATGGACCAAACGACTTCAATTTCTCTGTAAAGCTAAAAGAATTAGTTTAGCAAATGACGTCGAATTGTGAAAAACATTACTAAAAATTGATTTTTACAACTTTTTTAGCCCAATAACGAAAATTTAAAAAATGTGTTTTGTTAACTGGTATAAATTATATACGCTCTGAAAATTTCATTGAAATTGGTTAATTGGTTTACGAATTATAAACGCTCAAGAGCGGTAAAAATTTTTTTTTCTCAATAATGTATTCAAATTTAAACATTTCATCTATTTGCATTAAATAGCGAAAATATTAAATACATTATAGAATAAGTCATTTATAAAACTGTTTTAAATCAATAAAAACGGTTATACAAATGTGAAATATATTAAGTTAAAAATCATTGAGAAGGAATTATTTTTCTATATATTTAGTTCAAATTTCATTGCAATATCTTCAGTGGTTTAAGAATTATTCAAAAATGTCGCGTAGTTCTTCTTCAATCGAGCCCCCTGTGCGACGGCTAGCTGTAACGAATTAAAAAGAAATCGTTCTTTCCCTGGACGTACCCCGCGAAAACGATACCCGGCGGAAAAAATTAAAATGTATAATTGGATGGAGCCGGCTAATTCCCACGCAGATTTTCGTTTACTCAAGTCGACAGAAAATTTGCCCAACGGCGAAACGGCTCGTTTCGCAGCTGCAAACTGCTCGAAGTACGCGGAAGAGTCAAAACCCAGCGTTCCATTCAAACTCACGAAACTTCCAATTCAATCTTCGGGCTCTCGGGGACTTCTGTGAAAATTACTAATTTTACTTCTAAGATGCTGACCTGTCCAAGCTTAGCTTTCTCGCTCACAGTCACTCGCAGTTAGCTGCACGAGACCAGCGCAGAGATCCCAAGAAAATCTCAACGCCAGCAAGTAGATTGAACCTGTGTGGAATCAGACAGATTAGAAACGTAGAAAAACGGCGCGGCGGCAAGAAATCTACAAGAGAAGAGCGTGCAATAACTCGGTGGAAGTTGGCGAGTCGTACGGATAAAGATATAATTTCTACATACAGGGTGTCTCAAAAGTACCTCGGGAGCCGAAAATGGAAAGTTCCTGAGATCATTTCAAGCGATATTTTCTTTTGAAAAAATGTCGTCCGCGGGTTCGTTAACGAGTTATTAACGAAAAACACGGACCAATCAGAACGCGAGCTAGACGCGTTCAGCCCGGCGTGCCGGCAGCCGAGTGTCGGTGGCACGCCGCGATGTCGCAACGAACAAAAGTTTCTCGATGATGTGAATCCTCGCCAATTTCGATAAGCTTTGGATATGTTGTCAATGCCATGATTCTGAACAACATTTCCCTTTACAGTTTCTGTCGATCGGCTTTAGTTTACGATATTATTGCAAAAACTTGTAATTGTAAATCGATCGATGTACTATTTCCTATCCGATTTCGATAAGCTTTGGATATGTTGTCAATGCCATGATTCTCAACAACATTTCCCTTTACGGTTTTTGTCGGTCGACTTTAGTTTACGATATTATTGTAAAAATTTTAATTGTAAATCGATCGATGTACATACTATCTCTTCGCCGCGTTCGATGAGCTTTATTTCAAAGGAAAAAGATATTTAAAACATCGAATTTATAACATATTTCAAAGTCATCGAAATCGGTGAGGACTCACATCATCGGCAACTTTACCCGAACGATAGAAGAAGCACAAACTGATTGAATTAAAAACTCACTTATTCAGCCGTAAATCTATTTGGCTACCACATACAACAATCACCACACTTTCACATAATTGTTGAACTCGTAGCACACTTTTGTAACTCGTATCGATAGCGAACGAAAAATAGGGAGATTATGGTAAGAACGTTTTTTAACGTTGAGAAAATTCGTTAAACTTGCACAATTTCGAGAAAATTGTGGTTTTTCCAATATCACGCGCGGAAAAAATTTTTTCTGAACATGCTGTACTTCATTCCCCGTAGATTTTTTCACGTTGATTTCAAATCTGGTCTTAAACTTCTTCTACGACCTCACGATATTGTAAAATAGAGTTCTTGAAATTCTACATGTTTAACGAATTTTCTCAACGTTAAAAAACGTTCTTACCATAATCTCCCTATTTTTCGTTCGCTATCGATACGAGTTACACAAGTGTGCTACGAGTTCAACAATTATGTGAAAGTGTGGTGGTTGTTGTATGTGGTAGTCAAATAGATTTACGGCTGAATAAGTGAGTTTTTAATTCAATAAGTTTGTGCTTCTTCTATCGTTCGGGAAAGTTGCCGATGATGTTAGTCCTCACCGATTTCGATGACTTTGAAATATGTTATAAATTCGATGTTTTAAATATCTTTTTCCATTGAAATAAAGCTCATCGAAATCGACGAAGAGATAGTATGTACATCGATCGATTTACAATTACAAGTTTTTGCAATAATATCGTAAACTAAAGCCGATCGACAGAAACTGTAAAGGGAAATGTTGTTCAGAATCATGGCATTGACAACATATCCAAAGCTGATCGAAATTGGCGAGGATTCACATCATCGAGAAACTTTTGTTCGTTGCGACATCGCGGCGTGCCACCGACACTCGGCTGCCGGCGCGCCGGGTTGCACGCGTCTAGCTCGCGCTCTGATTGGTCCGTGTTTTTCGTTAATAACTCGTTAACGAACCCGCGGACGACATTTTTTCAAAAGAAAATGTCGCTTGAAATGATCTCAGGAACCTCCCATTTTCGGCTGCGGAGGTAATTTTTAGACACCCTGTATATTTATCTGAAATTGGTAGATTGGACTCCTCTCTTCAGAAATGTGGATCACGCATACTACGTATATTCGCGGAATATTCGTGGAACAGAGATAAACTGAGGAACCATTTGCGGGAAAAAATTATGCTCGTTTCTCAATGTGACAAAATGGAGACTGGAATCTTTCACCGAAGTAGAACAAGGCAACGAATCCAATATCCTTCTTTCAATAAAATCCGAGATTCATGCGAATCGAGGCAGCATATACATAGTAAGTGTGTCACTATCAAATCCATCGTAGAGAAAAAATAGAAACGTAGTCATGACAGGCACGGGATCCTTTTCCGTAAGTAGAACGAATCTATATGTAACGAAACCTACGAACGATCCGGATCGATTCTAATTTTATCCGGAGTTTAAGGGTATCCGGACCATTTTCCCTCGAATTAGAACGAGTCAACGCGTTGTCAGGTCCACGAATAATCACGGCGATGAACGAAGTCCATTGTAGTTACAGTTTCAAGCCTGAAAAACTGCGTTGGAACACGTTTACTCCTTGTCGTGTCGTTTATTCATAAGAAAACTGACACAAGAATGTTAAAGAATTTCTTGTTATTTAGATAGCGGGTTATTCAAAAATTGCAATGTTTTCTATAATTAGTAGAGCAAGTCGACGTATAGTTGAACTCGCTGAAGTACACGCGTGCCACCGAAAATTCTAATTTCGTCCGAATCTCGAGTGTCTAGTACGCAGTATACCGAGCTCGTCGTTAATGAGACGAACGTTGTTGAAACCCCACAACTGTTGAATGTTAATTACAGTGGTGAGTTAATAGTCTATCTAGCAAACGAATTCTCTTCGCCACGAAACGTGAAACACACGCTTTATTACCAGCAGAAGGATGCTTCTTTTTGCAATGTTTGGAATAAACAAGTAAAACGAATGGGAAAACATAAGTGAATTCTTAACATGCATCTAGAACTAATGAGTTTGAATTCGTGAACACAATGCTCATTAAAAAATGATTCAGAGCAGAAACGACTGTTCAATTCGTTCGAAGATTTATGACGAGAAGTCGACCAAATGTAAATCTTTAAATAGTTGCTCGAGCCAGCTCTTTTTCAGCACGTCTTACAGACGAGACTGTAATTACGAGAACAGAGGTGTGGGGGAGGTGGAGGGGGCATTCGAATCATAATAAAAGACACGGAGGACTTTTCCCTCGAATCTGCAACACTTGCAGATGCTTCGCTCGAGGAAAGGCAAACCCATAAATTCTTATGAAAGCGTTTGAATTGCGCACATGCTACGAAAGATATGGCACGAAAAAAGACCGAAACTTTTTCACCATTTTCTGTCGTATTTGTCTGAAAGAGATAAACCTTTTCATTGTATTTGTTCGCATCTTTAACATTTAGTACGTTCACAATTTGAATGAATTGCACTTCTATAAATTTCACTTCGAAGATTACGAAGATAATAAAATGATTTGAAGAGCATTCATCGAAGAAAAGAGGAAAAGTTGGTTCATTCTCATTCATTCAAAAGTTACGAATTTTTAATAAAAAAGAGCGAGAGAACATTAGTCTTGATGTTGGAAATTCATGATATATACCAACATTTTCAGCTAACAATTCGTCCTCTCCACATTCGCTAAAAACGAGCAAACGCGAGTCCATATTTTCATTCGTTAAAAAGTTACAGATTTTTCATAATTTCATGTTTAAAAAATTCCAACGCGAATGAACTTCAAACTTAATATTGGAAAAGTCTTGTGCAGCAATGCAATATTACCATTGGATTGTTACGGAACATGCCAATTTCATTAAAAAAAAACGAATAAAAGGCGGCCCGTTTCAACTCATCCAAAAGTTACAAATTTTTGGTTTTGTCACCCAGTTACATGTGGAATTAAATACTGCGCGAATAAATTTCAAACCTGATATTGAGACATTCACATACAGCAGTGCAATATTTTCAGTGAATTGTTACAGAACATCCCGCTTTCATTTAAAAACGATAAAAGTCGGTCCATTTTAGTTCATCGGGCATTACAGATTTTTGGTCTTGCTTGGTCTTGGAAATTCGCACGCCACACACTGGTCCACGCGCTCGATCTAGCTGTTTATTAATATTTTAGTACTATTTGAAAGTTTAATGATATAGTAATTTAGGTTGTTGGATTCGTTTTGATATCAGCTACAATATTATGAAGTCAAAAATACATATTGGCTTTTAAAAATTCGAGGTGACTTTAATTATTTATGCATTTAAAATTTCTTTTTTAACTTTTTGGATTGAAATTTGTAGACTGCTGCATCTTGATTAAGTTTTGTTTAAAACATTTTTTCCCCAGATTATCGGAAGTGTCTGATAAATCAGGTTCAGGTTTTAAATAAACACAATAATCAATCATTTTTGAAGTAATGGATTTTATAAACATAATTAAAAATATTTTATTTAAAACTGTGCGAAAAAACATAATATTAATTATAAAAACAAAAATATAATTTTTATTGTATAAACAACAATAACAATTGACATATTATACTGACAAATCATTATTGTCATCACTGTCTTCTTCAACATCTTTCAATATTAATTGTTCGACTTGTGGAAATGATCGGAGACTGTATGTGGACTATTGTTCTTTATTAGGTCACTGTATAAAATCTGTTACACAAATCGTATAATTTCACAAGAGATCGTACTGAACGGTTTCACAATCTTTAACTCTACAAGGTGTATATTCGGTAATCTTTAATTTGTAATCTGTGTGGCGAAGACCGTTGCGTGATATTATATACTCGCTCGCGGTGTCGCGGGGAGAGACGGGGGACCTTTCTTCGCGGGCTTAGGTTCGATAACCTGTCGCCTTTTTGCCCGCGCTGCGTTTATGTTTGGGAAACAGCTGACTTGGTGACAAGGAGAAGGACGCGATCTGTTTCTCCTTGTTTGCGTCGATGTTTTCGCGAGAGTCGGTTCGTTGCCCGGAGGTGATGTTTGGGCCACGGCTGACTCGATGATGAGGAAGGACGCTGTCTTTTTTCCTCATCGTTGTTTAGCTGCTACAGACTTATCATCAAAATACCAGAGGTTCAATTCAGGCGACACATATTCTTTAAACAATAATAACTTGTGTACCGGGATCGAACGGGATGTGATTCTTGTACGATTTTATAGAGAAAAGAACGCTGATAATAATACACTTTGATACAATGAGGCCCATGGGGAACTCGAAAGATATCCTTTAACAAAGATTGAAAACTTTGAAGATTCTCTTTAGTTCATTCAGCATTGTTATTTCATCTCTATATCTAT
Organism: Lasioglossum oenotherae; assembly: GCA_028455765.1. NCBI lineage: Eukaryota > Metazoa > Arthropoda > Insecta > Hymenoptera > Halictidae > Lasioglossum > Lasioglossum oenotherae. The sequence continues at coordinate 6,147,348 of CM052289.1, forward strand.
ACATATATAATAAAATCGTGTCTGTCTGTATGTTTGTAACGGCATCACTTGAGAACGGCTCAACGTAGAAAGCTGGGGCTTGAACCATTAGACGCGGTGTTTCTTCGGGAAGGTTTAGGAATAAACCGCATTCAAAAAAAGTCTATTGGTTCAAAAGTTGTGACGTCATTAGTGAAAACAGTCAACTTTTTCGCTCTCTTTTGGGCACGTTTCTGCTTATAACTTTTGATCAAATTGACTTCTTCGAGTGCGGTTTGCCCTAATACCTTCCCGAAGAAACGCAGCGTCTAACGGTTCAAACCGCAGTTTTCTGCGTCTTGCCGTTCGCAATTGATTCCGTCACAAACACACTAAATATGACTTTTTCGGCCTCTTTTGGACACGTTTCTGCTTATAATTGTTGATCAATTCGACTTTTTTGAATGCGGTTTGCTCTAATTCCTTCCCGACGTAGGTGAGTGCGAGAGAGAGAGAGAGAGTGAGAGAGAGAAAGAGAGTGTGAGAGAGAGAGAAAACGAGATAGAGCGAGGAGAGCGAGAGGGAGAGAGAGAACTACAAAGCAACGCGAAAAACGAAATGGAATTGAACGAAATAGATTATCACAAACACGTTCAATACGTACATGCTTTTAAAAAATACTGTGCCACAGCAACGCGTGGCGGGGGAAATCTAGTTAAATTATAAATATTAAATCTTAGTACAAGAGATATACTCTAAATACAGACAAATACTCGAACAAGTCTCATTAATTTCGTCGTTTTCGAATGTCGTGGACATTTAGGAAGCAATATATACATTCAATAAACATCGATTTGGGCAAGTTACTTTTTACCAAATGAACAGCTAGATCGAACGCGTGGACCAGTGTGCGCCATGCCTTAGTCGAATATTTCCATCTGTAAAGAGGCTCGGAGAGATGACACGTCGTAGTTTTTTGCTCGCTCGCAGAGAACAGTTTATTTGACAAAATCCGAACGTATCATACATTTGTTAACCAAAGCACCATCGTAACGTATAAATCAATAAAATTATATATAACAACACAAATCAATAAAACTATATATAACAAATAAACACATGAAACGTTTGGTGGTATAAACATTCATACATTAATGCATTCTTACACATCTGACAATTAAAGAACATCTTTCATTAAGGCTTTCATTAAGGAACGAATATCCTTCGTGCCGTTCTCATTGGTCGAAGTGTTACGGGCGCGTTTGCGATGCTTCCGCGTATCTCGGCGTGCTCGCGATTGTGTGCCCGCGGTTGAATGGAAAAATAGTAGCAAAACAGTTTATTGTCCGCCGGGGGCGAGGCTGGCGGGCCAAAGAAGCTGGTATAAGACAGTACATCAGGTTTACGAGGCGTGGATTCTCGCGGCTGGGTCCGCGACGACGTCGTTTGGACCGGCTTAAATCGGCCAGCAACAATCCACGCTTTCGAGATATCGTTCCCTGGTCCTCGATAGCGGATGAGCTACGCCAACGGTGGCCTTTAATATCGCGGGATGCGAGCCGAGTAGGGCACGATGAATAGGCAGACTGCTTCTCTCGAGGCGTTTTCTCGTTAAGAAGCTGCAGAGCCATGCGGCGAGTTGACTCTCTGTTAAGCGAAAGATACTCTCCGACATTTCTCTTTTTGCACACCACGGCGAGAACAAAAATTACAGGGGTAGAAGGTGCTCCGTGTCGCGCCCTTCATCCTCCCACGCCCGTGTCTCTCTCTCTCTCTCTCTTCCACTGCATCTCGTCTTCTTCGCTCGCCCTTCACCTCCGACGAGACGCGAACCCATTAGTCATTTTTGCGATTGCTGGGACAGCTAGCTGCGATATGGCCGGCACCGTACAGCTGGTCTTCTTATTTAGAGCGCATAAAAGACCAGAGTTGGGCAAAAATCAACTAATATTTAAAAATGACTAATAGACTGATTGATTTGTTAGTCGAAACTTAAAATAGTCAGTTAAAACTTTTTGATTAGTTAGTCATAACTACATGGCACTAGTTAGTCACAACTCTAAGTAATCGTTAGTTATTGCTTATTAGTTATGATTAATCATTAGTTAGTTTAAATGATCAGTCATCAATCTTTAGTCGTCAGTCATTATTGTGTGATTAACATACGTTAATATGTACACTTAAACTATATCGAAATTAGCAGTGACCAAACGTGTCATAATCTGTATTTTATATGTTTATAAACTAATAAGCTATTTTTTTGTTATTATTATGTCTTATTTTAACTTATAACCATTTTTAGTCATTAGTCATGGCGAAATTCTGATTACGTATTCAGTCATTAGTTATGTCATTATAGTCAGTAGTCAATATTCATCGTTAATAAAAATTTAGTCATTATTCATTAGTCATTACGCTCAAATACTTATGTAGTCATTACTCATAGTCACGTTCAGGAATTTACTTAGTCATTAATTATTAGTCACTTTTGTAGAGCTTATGAAGTTATTAGTCAATGATCATAATTGTGACTAGCGTTTGCCCAACTCTGTAAAAGACTTCGTAGCCATCCGATAATTCGGAAATGTCGTAAAATGGAAGGACGCGTGTCCAGTAGAACGAGCGTACGTGTGGCCAAACACACCGAACAGATGTTTTATCAATTCAATCTTACTTTCGTTTGAAATATGTTTCCAATGTTGACGGACATGCTACTAGGGAGGAAAATGGGAAGCAGAGATGCATGAAAATATTTGGAGCTGCTAGGTCTCTATGCAGATGCATATTTGCATGCATGATTTATGCGAGCTGGAATCAAAGGAAAATTCGTATACACCGTCGCAAGTATCGTTAGATTGTAAATATATATAATAAGAAGCTCGTTAAATGTATTACCCCCTCACCTGTTCTAAAAAGGGAATTTCTTGGTTTACATCGGATGTTTCTGTCTCTCTCTTTTTCTTACACTTTCGTCGTCTTGAATCCTCCATCGTGTTCTTGCTGCGTTGCTGTTCTCCATTATCGCTCGCCCTTCAGCTGCTCCTGTCGAAACTCGGACCCATTAGTTATTTTTACGATTGCCACGGAGAAAGGTCCTTTGGGAACATGTTGCGGCGCGCCAGGTGCTGACGGCTTATGGACGTTTTCTGAAGGACATTCTTCTCCCAGCTAATTTATCGATCCTCGCCGACGAACAATGCGGCTCCACCGCCGTCGCCGAGGCCTGACAATATTGTATAAGGCTTCCACTCCATTTTATATATCATTTCGAGCTTTTTCCCTTATCTTTTGTCCGCCTCGCGCACGCGAAATTGCTGTTTCGCGTAGTCGGGTCCGAGTGGAAATGTTTTTTGCTCCCTTTTGTCGGTACTTAATCGAAATAATTTCCTGTGGAGTGCATACGTTCTTCGGCACGGTTGATGAAATAAACGAAGTAACCGAACGGAAATTGGTTTTCGATTTTTTCCGGAGATTTTCTCTAATTGAAACTCGACTTTTGGATTTATCGGAAGAAACCTTGCTTCAGGTGCTTCAATACTTTTCAATCGGTTTTATAACAGACAACAGTCCTATGAAATATGCCGAATGAAATTCATGCAGCAACTATTTTTGCGGATCGTGGGTTAAAAACGTTTATTTATTTATTTATTGATGCCGTAAACCTAGTTTGGTTTATATAGCATACATTATTATGACATTATATAAAAAATAGAGAGGTATATAACATAATATGTATAAAGTGGAATAATGTAGTATAACGTTAGGCGCTAAATCCTAATCTTACATTTTTTGACAAAGTTAAAAATGAACATTAGTGCTGTAATATCTCGTACGCTTAGAAAAAAATTAATAGTGTATGGAGGATAATGTTTACGATTGAGGAGCAGTTCAAACAGGTGTTCTCGTTCTGAATCATATTCTGGACATTGCCAGATGATATGATTGAGATCCTGAGCCTCCGCTCCGCACTCGCAAGAACCATCCGAAATGAAGCGTACTCTCGCCAGGGAGGCATTTAAATTATAATGATTTGAGCGGCTCCTGTTAACAAATGTAACAAAATCTCTCGGTAAATTGAAACTAGAAAACCAAGGTATTCTGGAGTCACTAAAAAAATGTTGAAAAAATATACACCTTTGTGTAAGCCTTCAGTCTTAATTCTATCATTCGATGACATTCTCATTTGATATTTAAAATCGCTAACGAAATCAATAAAAGGTATTTTGACGTTCGATACGATTCTCGATTCTGTAGCTTCTTTGGCTAACGAGTCAGCCTTTTCATTGCCTACTAAGCCAATGTGCGCAGGGATCCAGATAAATTTTACAAATTTAGTATTACTAGTGCAGGATATAAAATCGCAATATTTGTTCTTAATTTCTAAGAGCAGTTTGTTACATCGTGAATTCAACAAAGGTTTTTGTAAGGCTTTGATTACACTTTGTGAATCTGAAAAAATGAGAAAGGTTGAATCAGTGTGGGAGCTAACCACATCTAAAGCTCGATTAATTGCGAAACATTGTGCTGTAAATATCGACGCTTGTCTATGTAGGCTAATTTTTTGGCTCATATTTAATTGTGGGCAGTAATAAGTTGCCTCCACTGACTGTGCATTTTCTGTTTTACTGCCATCTGTGTAAATCTCAATCGTTTGCGGAGGGGCCGACTCAATAAAGTGCTTTAAGACAGCATTAGGGTTGACTGAGTTCTTTAATTAAAAACGTTTATCGAGTACTTGTAGTTAGGAAAGAAGCAAGGTACGGTGGAATAAAACACATTACAAAATCGTTACGCTGTTCGCAAGACGGATACCGGAAATCCGATTCACGGAGGAGATTCTCAGCGAAAATATAGCCGGTTGAAACAGAGCTGAACCAGAATTTGGTGAAAGCGCAACAGGGTAACGGGGAATCTGTTTTATTTCAGATTTGTATATGTGGTTTTTATTCGCGTTACACCGGCGCAGCGCCCATGTTTGTCCGGTCTACGTACTCGGTCTGAGTTTTCGTAGACTCGCCTTTAGAAGATTCTTCACATAAAGGAAGGGAATTCATAACGATTCCTGCGACTTTATCCCCCTTAAACTTCGTGTACTACAGCGTGTCTGATTGTTTGCAAACCTATTCTATTGTATTTGCTTCATACTCTTCCCTCCAATGTTGATCCTATCCTGGAATGCGCGCCGTGTTGTAATCGGCTGTACACCCTGTATACAATAACCAAAGTCATCCAGAATTAATGTGCGGAATTAATATCAAGGTCAGTGGGATCGATGAGGAGGTGCCTAATCTCTATAATTACTTATCATCGATGCTTGTATAATCTACACGACCAGACTCATATAACATGCATTACTCATGATTTATGCAGTCCCGGTACAAGTTCAATAGACATACTCGTTAACGGTGATATGTATCGACACCAACCAGCATTGTTATATGGCATTAAATAGGTGTTGATATAACAGGTAAATTGGTATTAGTAAAATCCGTTTGGGAATGTCTCGCGGAGCGTCGACGCGTTGCGATTAGAATTCTAAGTGTTAGTATTTGCAATTGTAATTAACTGCATACCGAATGATGATCGAATCGACGCGTGCCGGTAAATGAGCTATTTATCCCTAATACCTCTCTAAGTGTTCAGGAATGTATCTTATAGCGTGGAGTGCCTCGCTTAACGCCGAATACCTAAATACCTTTCTTATTGTCAATACATATACCATCGCACTGTGGCCTAAAAGTCAGTTCTAGCGCGAATGAATTAAAAATACCAACTAACGTAAATCTATTAAAATTTATACTTGTATTAGGACCTTGAATAAGTTCTCGCTGTTTCTTCAAAGATGGTAGTAGCAGTACCCCATTCGTGGAATTTCGAATGGTAACACACATGCAAAGCAGTAAAGTATCTAACCTTAAATTTCAGTGTATGGTAGTTCACTTTAGTGTAAACAAAGTAATTTTTTCTTAGTTCTGAAAATGTCTACTTTTGTGCCGAATAAAGTGTATTTGCGGGAAATTTTATAGCACTACTTTATTCAAAAGAAATCTGTAGCTGAAGCACATAGAATTCTTGTTGAGACTTATGGTGACAATGCTTTGTCGGATACGACATGCACAGACTGGTTTCGACGCTTCAAAAATAATGAATTTGAACTTGAGGATAAAGAACGTTCTGGCGCACCGAAAAAGTTGAAGACGAAAAGTTGGAGGAATTACTCGAAGATACTATACTATATATATTATACTTTGAATGAAATGTTTTTGTTCCTTATAATTTAAATAAATCTTTTATTTTTTAAAAGAAAGAGCGAGAACTTATTCAAGGTCCTAATATGATAGTTTGATGTATATACTACAATAACAAAAGCAAAATCAATAAATCACATCACCGTGTTATTGTTGACAAGACTGTCAACATTCCAGTAACCGCATTTTGTTTTTCTGCGTTAGTCAATTGCTACGAATTATAACCTGAAAATATCGAGTTCTTTCTTGAAGTGTGCATAAATTGTGTTAGTATCTTGTTATACATATATGATATTATCGGTATGGCTGTAACTGGAAATGGTAGGTTTACGTTTACTTCACAGACTTTATGATATATTTTATGAACTGATACTTTTTAAGAAAAATTATTAGAATGTCGTAAGTTTTACCAAAAAGTAACTTTATCAAAAATATTGAGAAACGTTGGAAAATAGGCAATAATTATAAAGATAGATTTTTGTCAAAAAATAAGACTTGGTTAGAATCTACCATAGTAGTCCCCTTTAATGAGATTGACATTCACGAACTTGAAGCCGCAAGAGTTGGAAGGCCGTTAAAAAATTTTAATGAGCGTAGTATTAGATTAATAATTATTATATTAATAAACAAGTAGTCAGTATTGTGAATTATGTTTTATCTACTTTACTCAAATATTTAAAAGTAATTTTTACACAAAATGTCGATTTTTTCCTTGCACAATAATTAATTCGCTCTAGAACTGACTTCTAGACCACTGTGCGTCGTTTTAAATGAAACTATTTTTACTACATGCTAGTTTAGTTCTCCCAAATTCGAAAACTGCACGGAAATGCATGAAAATTTATTTTTTGAAAGTTCAAACACATAATAGCTCCGTTAAACAATACAAACATTGTGAATTGATATTTTATACGAGTCCTGCACACGTGTACTTTCAATTTGGCCGAGAATTTACCATTTTCTCTCTCTCTATCTCTTTCCCCCTCTCTCCCCAAGTGTTTCCGTCTCTACTGCACGCGAGCTTTCGCTCCCTGCCGGCGGTGGTTTTTGTCCCCGCGACTTTTGTCTCCGGCAGAGTAATCTTTAAAGTAGGGTTTAACCTTCCGCGGTCGGTTTGAATGGAGTCGAGTTGTTAACTGGAAAACGAAGCCTCGGCCGACCTCTCCAGCCGATTACAATTAAGTCACGGGCGCCTCTGAGAACGGATTAAAGATTCACGCCGGATCTCGTTCCGATAAGGTATTCGCCTAAACTTGGTGGGCCGTTGCCTTGCAGAAATTCATGTTTCAGGATGTTGAGATTGTAGCCGTGTGCTCGGGTTCGCCGTGCACTTCGGGACGGAAGTACCACGCTTGTTATTAATCACGATCCGGCGGTATAGCGGGGCTGACTAAGTTTTAGTGGAACAATCGATATCCTGCGCAGCGACGTCGTGATTGCTGGAGATTGGATCTCGTTCATTTACAGATTGATCCTTGCGTAAGCAACCGGTTAACCGGGCACGTGTCGCTTGCCGATCAGCTGACGAGTTTGGACAGCGCAAGTTGCAAATCGAATCCCCCATTTTCTATTAGGCACCTTTGCTTTCAGCTGGCCTTTGACTACAGTGTTCGCGACATCACGATTTTTACTCGATCTTCGTACGCTCCCCAGAAATAGACATATGTATATTCGCTTTACAGTTTAAATCATCAAGAATAATAAGTAGACTGCGGATCTTTATGCATTTATATTATGTCGAAATATGCTAAATATATGTGTAGGGAATGCATGTACGGATCTGTAAAATAGTAATCACTTTATTGTTTTATTTATTACAATTTAAATTACAATATACAACAATAGTTTTTTCTATAGTGTCGATTGTAAATTGATGCCTCTTGTCTGTTAAAATTAATTTATACGCTGAAAAAGAGCTTTCTACATCACATGATGTTATAGGGGCATATGTTTAGGGTATAGCCGGATAAGGGCCAGCGGCCCCCGCTCCGATTTTCCTGATTCCTGTCTTAAAACGTAGTTTTATGTCTAAAAACACATTGTGTAAAATTTCAAATCTCTACCCCTACCGATAGGGGTGATATTGAGGGTAATTCCCCCGCACTTAAATGCAATTTGCTCGAAAACGAGAAAAGATATCGACATGGGATAAACGGCAAACAAAAGATATAGATACACTCTATATTTGAGATTTTTTCAGAATTTTTTGCTAATTATTTATAGTTGAAAATGATTAATTAATTTTTTGGGAATTTTTTTTTACTATCTTCCCCTGGGTTGACACCCACCAAAAAATTCTAAAATATTGCTATGATTCTAACCTATTTTGTAAAAAAATTTCAAAAGTGTCCGTTTGGTGGAACAGTGTCAAAAAAAAATAAAGTATGCCGGCGAACGCTTGGTTTGGTCAATAACGGCGCAGCGGCCGAGTCCCCTTGCGCTGGCTAGTGACGGGAACGAACGAGAAGTCGGCGCGTGTACGGGAAAGCTAATACATGTCAAAATGCGACTAAATCTTCTAATATATGATTACAGTTGGAAGTCTAAACAATTATATTTTAGGAAATAGCTTACATTGAAGAAGAAAAATACGTGTAAAGCTAGTTTGTTGGTGTCAAGTAACAGAAAGGAGAAGTTTCTCACAAGTATGTTATATGGTCACGGTGTTAGAGGCTCTGCTCGATGCTACGGAGGGCTCGAGTTCGTATCCTCCTCAACTCAACTTTCTCTTCTTGTTTTTTTCTTTTTTTTATATGTATTTACAAACTAAACGATTTTTATTGTTTGCACTTCAATATTATATATGATAAAATTACATACATAATTACTAATGTGTAATTATCATAGAGATTAAAATATTCTGAAGGAAATGAGGAAGGACCTCTCGCGTGGTCATTCAACGTGTTCACCCTTCGAAATCTTTTGCTTACTTTTAATAATACATTAAAGTGTACATTTCGTTTTAATACAGATTCCATTTTATGTGTAACCTATTCTCCATATATAATCACCGGGTATAATTTTTAAATTTTATATAACTATAGTTACCAAATCTATAGATTCCGTTAGAGGTAATCATATTGTTTCCAATTTCTTCATGGCCTCAGGTAACATTTGGAAATGGCTCTGAATAAATGTTAAATTTTGTCGTAAATGCTTACATCGTAATGCTTCTGTCGCCGATTTAATTGACCAATCCTCTTTTTCATTGAACGATTCTATGACGTCTTTTATTCCTTCTAAATGCGTTGCATAAAAAAACGCTGCTTCCAACCAGGTTCCCCATCTTGTTATTACAAGTTTTGGTGGCAATGGCATATTTTGTAATTTATTTTTATAAATTTCGACGCGTAGTGGAGCTTTCAAAAATACTTTTTTAACTGTAGATATTAATTTATTAACAGAAGGGAATTGCATTCGCACTTTCTCAGCGATTTAGTCCATGTACCAAACAAGTTATGTGCAACAAATTTGGATAAAATATTTTCAAATGCTTCCCAGTTTTCAACATATACATCACTGCATCTGTGACAAGCAATAGTACTTTATCTTCGCCTCCACTTGGCCATGATACTCTCATTGCTAAATTCACAAATCGAGCAATTTGCATAATTTGTTTCTGTTAATTGTGGATCGTAGCTGCTCAATCTTTTAGGCACATCTATCTTATTTATTCTGGCGTAGCATTAAATAGTCGAATATTTATGCAAAATGTATGCATTTATGCAAGATTTATGCAAGAAGTATGCACTTATGCAAAACATATGCAAAATAAAAATTATGTTTTTAAAATCTTCTAATGACAAAACAAATTTCTGTTTAGGTCCCAGTTTATTTATCTATTTTCGATAAAAATATGTACTTGCATAAACATCCGCAGTCTAATAATAAGGGACTGTCTCAAAGGTTGAGACACCCTTTGTTTCCTAGCTATAAAATTTCATTCGATGAGAATAGTTTGAATGGCGTTTATTTCGGTGACGCTTTTTTTTCGATCGCATGATCCAGTCTTTGCGGAGCATCCGTCCGCAGGTGAAACAGAAACCTCTCTCTCACTCGTCGGTGGGTCCGATAGAAAAACGGAATACTCGTAGCCTGGCCGGTGACATCCGTTTATTTATCCGTCCGCTCGTTGCGCATTGTTTTACCGTCATCGGCAGATACCCGGCCGCGTAATCAGTACGACGAACCCGGTACAACCAGACAATGGCCTCGTACACCCGGGATTCCCCTGTCCTCGTCAAACTTCCTTCTTTTTTTCTTCATCTTGTTCCCGGTTTTCGCGGAAGAACGGCGACGATCCGCCGGGACTGGACCTCGTTCGCGCGACGTTCCCATTTAATCATCGAAATTGGAGCTTCTCGAAAGGCCTTTGGTGTCCCTCTTCGTCCCTTCGCGGCCGGGAAAAAATATCGAGGACTCCTCTCATCTAGCGGCGAGATTGCTCTCGGAGATTTTTACTCTTCCCTTTTTACGAGCGATACCACTAGTTGACGCCGCAGGTGTAGAAAACGAAGACAACCTTATTGGCTCTCCGAGTATCCGACGAACAGCCTATCTCCGCGAATTTCGGCGATCATGTCCGGACGTTGGGGACTTCTACTGCAAGGACCAATGCGATAACATATACTCTCCGATGCCTGCGCGCGCCCGTTAGCTTCAGAATGTTCGCGGGAAACTAACTTGAGCATCCAGCGGAACTGCTTCGTCGCCACACTGAGGTAAATCACCCGAAAACTCGGAAAAAAGTCGATTTCAAAATTTCGCGTAAACCGTACAATTTTTGTTGTCCGACGTAGTTAATCGGTTTTTTCACTATTTGTACAAAAGAAATCACATACAGTTCCTAAACCCTTGTCCTTCCGACTTAAAATTTACCTAAATAACATGAACCTAATCCCCCCCCCTCCAATAACACCAAAATCTCCAATGTCCGACCCACCCTGGCTAACTCCCCCCTCTAAAATCGATCTTTCATTGAACATTCATCCCAAGGAACAAACTAATGCCCAAATCTTTAAAGTCCTTTTCTATGAAATCTCCCAGAAATACCCTAATTATACACACATTTTCATCGACGCCTCCAAAAGTAAAGAAGGTTCTGGCTGTGCAGTTATTCTTTCTGATAAAAATGTATTATATGCTCTATCTTCTACAGCGAAGCATCTGCTATTAAATCGGCCCTGGAGCTTACCATTAATTCTCCTTACCACAAAATCTTAATTTTTTCTGACTCTCTGGGTGTTATTTCTTGTCTGGCAAATCATAATAACAAAGAACCAATCATCCAAAATATATTCAATTTAATCTCGACCCTATACAAAAAAAAATATAGACATTGTATTTGTATGGATCCCCTCCCATATTGGAATCGCCGGCAATGAAAAGACCGACACAGCTGCTAAAGAAGCCACAAAGACCTCACCTCAAAATTTTCCGATCTCTCCCAATGACCTAATTAGGGAGCTCAAGCTAAGAATCCAAAATAGTTGGAATGAAGAATGGACTAGATCCCCCCTGCCAAACTATTTAAAGTAAGAACAGACATTTATAAGAATCTAACTCTCCTAACATTACCCACAGGAAAGACCAAGTAATAACTACGCGACTTAGAATTGGTCACTCGAATATTACACACCTACACAAAATCTCGAAAACCCCCCAACTCTCTATCATCCATGTAACATACCACTATCCATCGAACATATCCTCCTCGAGTGCCCAGCCCTTCAGACACAACGACAAGCCCACAACATTCCAACCAATCTGAGTGAATGCTTCAACGACCAAAAGACCATTACTTGCGTTCTTACTTTCCTAAAAAATGTAGACTTATACTACAAAATTTAATTATATTCACACTTATGTATTATTGCGATAACAAAAGAATGTACTTATAACTGTATACCAAAAGTGGTCGCTAATGACCTCGATGTTAATGCGACCTTTATAAATAAACAATACAAAAAAAAAAATCATATACAGTATGAATTCCCATAATCCGGAATTTTCTTTTGGCCAGAATTAATTGCATAAATTCTGCAACATCGTTAGTTGATAGCTGTAGAGTTTCTATTAGATTTGGACGAGACAATGTCCTTCTCGACGCCGCGCCGCACCAACGCAGCAGCCCCGTGAAATCGCCGTGACTGATTTCTCGTTTAAATTGAGTTTGCCTATAATGCCGTCGATCGAAGGTTTTTCTTATCGTGAGTGACACTCTCGAGGATCGCTGGAATTTCTGAATCTAAAATGCATTTAAGATGGAGAGTACGTGCGTCGAATACGTGTCGCTGATTCTGGAACGATGCGCCCTTGCCTCCGCGAAAAACGGGACAGTGTTTTGTTAATGTCTTCCTAATTGAACGCGATAAGTACCGGGCTCGGTTCGATTTGACCTGGAAAAAGTTCGCTCCCAGAGAATTTTGTTATCGCAAAAGTTTCATTCGATAGAACCATAATGACTATTTCAATCTCGAAATGGAACGAAAGTTTGGTACGTTGCTCGACTGTGCTCACAACACTTGTTCCCGTTTGCTGAATTTTCGCTGGTTTCAAGAAAGACGCGTCCGTAGACAATTCTCTTAATCTTCACTGACAAATGGAATGTTTCGCATTCGACACGGACGTTCCAGCGAGTAAAAATTGATGACGAGTCACGCGGAACGTATGAGCGCAAATGATAATTCAACTATATGGTCTCCGGAAAGCGTTAAATATGAAATTATGCTAGAGAGAGTGCAGCATAAATTCCTTAGGTTTTGTGCATATAGGACAAACAACCTAATGTCATTCTTTGATCATAATTACTCAATGATATTAAACACAGTCAACCTTGAAACATTATCCGATCGTAGAACAGTTTCCGACCAGAGCTTTATCTTCAATTTGATTAATAATAATATAGATTGTCCCTCACTCCTAAGGCAAATCAATTTCTATGTACCTGAACGCGTTTTGAGAACGAGAGCAGGATTTCAAACAATGAAATCCAAATCCTCATATGGAATAATAAATCCATTAAATCGCATTATTGCTTGCTCTAACAGCTTTTATAACAATATCGATTTTTTTAATGGCACGTTACTGGCATTCAAAACAAAATTGCGCAATACTATTTGTTAATCTTACCTGTACTTGTTTAGTTTCGCGCGTATTTTTATGTAAATTTTAATTAAGACTTAGGTTAAGACTTTTTTTCTTATTTTTTTTGTCATGTCTTCTTTCTGTTTTTATCATTTATACTGTAAAAACTGTATACATTTGTATAAAAGGACCTCGGTCCGTATATAATAATAATAATTCTGGCGGTCGGAGATATTCCGGCATCTATGGCACAGTGTTATGGTTGCAAAAGTGAAATTGTTGTATGCGATTCTAGTTCGATGTCCGGTGACTGTGGCTGCTTTGATCTTTTGATGACAAAAGTACAACCGCTGCGACTGCATCGGCAAACAGCGGCGTTAGTTGAACCGAGTTTCCAGCGAATACTTGTTGGCCCGAAAACGTTGTTCGTGAGAGATCCGCGCTGGCAATTTCCATGTAACTCGGTTATTTGTTCGAACGCGGCTCAAATTGTGTGGAAACACGTCCAACAATGGATTGATATGCAAGCTATGAATATCAAACGTAAATGTATCGACGAGGTATCAAACAAGTCTCAGTTTCATCCCCGGCGACGACGTCCCCGAGAGGCATATCTGCTTTATGGGTTCCCGGAACGATTTCCGGGAATACGCACCGTTCGCGTTCGTTTTATAGGGAATTAAAATGTGCGTTTTATCACTGCGTCTACCGTCTGCAGTGGTTTTACGATCCCGCATCACTGGGCACGCTCTGCGAAAATTGAATACGTCGAGTTCAAAGTTCCGCCAGGTTCGCGTGCTTTAGTACATGCGCAAAGTAGAATTGGTTGATCATGGTCAGACGATTCCTATGCAATAGCATGTGTATTCGCTGCAATTTCGAAGTCCATTCTCTCGAAAACGAAGCGTCAAATAAAAAAATGTTACTGTTGTAACTTTACTGTTGTGTGTGTACTTTTGTAACTTCCCGATTTATAGGGAAGTTATTTTAATGACCCCGAAAATCGATTTTTTAGCAAATCTTCACATTTCGAAATGTTTGTATGCGTGTGCGTATATTATCAAAGGGTATAGCCGGATAAGGGCCAGCGGCCCCCGCTCCGATTTTCCTGATTCCTGTCTTAAAATGTAGTTTTATGTCTAAAAAAGCATTGTGTAAAATTTTAAATCTCTACCCCTACCGATAGGGGTGATATTGAGGTAAATTTCCCCGCACTCAATTGCAATTTGCTCTAAAACGAGAAAAGATATCGACATGGGATAAACGGCAAACAAAAGATATAGATACACTCTATATTTAAGATTTTTTTCAGAATTTTTTGCTAATTATTTATTGTTAAAAATGATTAATTAATTTTTTGGGAATTTTTTTCACTATCTTCCCCTGGGTTGACACCCACCAAAAAATTCTAAAATATTGCTATGATTTTAACCTATTTTGTAAAAAAATTTCAAAAGTGTCCGTTTGGTGAAACAGTGTCAAAAAAAAATAAAGTATACCGGTGAACGCTCGGTTTGATCAGTAACGGCGCAGCGGCCGAGTCTCCTTGCGCTGGCTAGTGACGGGAACGAACGAGAAGTTGGCGCGTGTACGGGAAAGCTGATACATGTAAAAATGCGACTAAATCTTCTAATATATGATTACAGTTGAAAGTCTAAACAATTATATTGTAGGAAATAGCTTACATTGAAGAAGAAAAATACGTGTAAATCTAGTTTGTTGCTGTCA
Organism: Lasioglossum oenotherae; assembly: GCA_028455765.1. NCBI lineage: Eukaryota > Metazoa > Arthropoda > Insecta > Hymenoptera > Halictidae > Lasioglossum > Lasioglossum oenotherae. Next base: position 6,162,368 of record CM052289.1, read on the forward strand.
ACTAACAGAAAGAAGAAGCTTCTCACAAGTATGTTGTATGGTCACGGTGTTAGAGGCTCAATCGATGCTACGGAGGGCTCGAGTTCGAATCCTCCTCAACTCAACTTTCTCTTCTTGTTTTTTTTTCTTTTTTTTATATGTATTTGTAAACTAAACGATTTTGATTGTTTGCACTTCAATATTCTATATGATAAAATTACAAACATAATTATTAATTTGTAATTATCATGTTGATTAATTCAACGACAGATCGGAAGTTCTTTTATAACATTGTATTTATTTATTCATTGAAGAAATAACAAATTCCAAACATTCCACCGAAGAAAGTGTTGAAACATCGTCTGTCCTTCTTTCGAATATCCGGTAATTCACTGTCATTTAACTTTCTCCAAACTTTTTCTCCGCCCACTCGCGAGAGAATTAGGGAGAAAGAGAGGGAGACGATGTCAGCGAAGGAATTTAAACGAAAACACGGGGGATTTCGTCGGCGTCGACGCGAAAAGTTGATATTTAATCGAGGCTGAATGTCGTTATACATGGAAATGCTTTCCGCGAATAGCGTGAACCGCGGGGTTTTACCGAAACCATAAATCGTTTCGGCTTTCGGCGAAAAGTCGATATGGTTGGATAACTTGAGGCACTTCCGTGTGGCCGATCAATGGAGAATAAACTTTCTCGGTGCGTTGGTGGAAACGGTGGCACCGAGAAGAGTATCGCTGGAAGGGAACTTCAGCATTGTTTTTCATCGCGTCTTTAGAAGCCTCTATTATCGGTAGAGGACACGCGAATCCCGCGCTATTATCCGGCTCGTAGAGAGACCTTTAATGAACAGAGCGCCAAAGGAAATTTTACAATAGCGGTTTACACGCCGAAGATTTCCTTATTCACCCCACAAATTCAACCGTCCGAGAATAGGTCCATTGTGAAGGCTTCTCCAATATTTTACCCTGGTGAGTGATATTCATAAACGGCAATCCTCTTGCTTAAATAAATAGATGATTAAACTGGGAATTTTGGTAACCAGTCCGAAAACAAGCGAGCTGAGGACGAAAAAAAAGGAGCACAGAGAGAACCATGTGCGTTTCCGGACCGCAGACCTATAAACCTAATTAGAAAAACGGTTGGAGCACAAGGGGGTGTTAGGGGATTTCGTATCGCTCGAGGCGAGCAATCAGACGTACGAAATAATTTTGCAGGCCACGTAGACCATTAACAGAGCCACCGGCGGCTGGAGTCTTCTGCTGCTGGGGTGTAATTAAGGCCTTGCTGCCGTTCAACGAGTTAAATCTCCGGAAAGGAATAACTGGATAGCGGAGAGAAAGAGAAAGAGGGAGAAAGAGAGAGAAGAGGCTCTCCTCGGTCGTCTTTAGAATTTTCAGCTCTCGGCAAGGCGTGGATGCGTCCACGTCCTCCAACGTCGATCGTTACCAGCTGCTATTAACCTCTCTCTCTCCTCCAGGCTCTGACTCCGAAAGGATACTTCCGCCCGGATAATCCTTCCACCAGGGGCATTCCGGGAAAGAAGCGTAACACGCACGACGCTCGTTATAACATCCTTCCAGGGACACTTTCGCGACGCGCCGAGAAATCGTCTTACGAGAAGCTACGCGACGGAATGGAAAGACTCCGCGGAGAAAAGGTGCTTTGAGAACATTTCAAGGACTGACTGATAACTAGACAGTATTCGCTGCGTCGCACGAGAACGTACCACGGGACCCGAATCTGTCCCGATTTGGCCGGTCGAGTTTTTGAAAAAGTGAGGCTAACATTTCTGTCTCTGAAATGTGTGACCGTTTTTACTTTAATTTTGAAGATAGAGTCAGAGGAAAACCGATAGAGAGAAAGCGAAATGTGGAAAGAGGAGGGAAAAGAAGAGAAAGGAGGGAGTGACAGCGCGAGGGCGGAAGAGGATTCTATGAGCGAGGCTCGAAGTCGGAATTATACAGTGTGGTTGTTACACGGCCAGCCATGCGGAGAGATTCAAGTGTCACGTGTCGCCTTTGCGCTTCTTGCGCGACGGATTGTGAAACCGCTGTCTAGCACGAGACCGACCGAGCCCCAAAGTCGTTTGCATTCTCTGCAGTGAAAATAGTTGCCATTTCGTGATTACCCGAACGAGAAAAAGAAAGTGACAGGGCACGGTGAACGTTCTTTTACGGTCGCCGTCGAACCTCGTACGCGCCAGCCGGCCAACCGACAACTGAACGTAAATTCGTGCGTTCGATGCTCAAACTTGTACATTTGAGACACGCTCCTAAAATATTTTACGCCGGCAATATCGCTCGGTGATTTATAGCGCGATATCCGGTTCTTTTTCTTTTTTTATTCAATGCAATTTGAATCTCTAGGTAGAGATTATTTTGCAATACATTGTGATACTTTTTATAATACAATACAAATTACAAATAAACGTAGGTCAACACTCGAGCAGTTTTAAAGATGTACCGTTCTCTGAAACCTTTAAATCACAGGCCTTCGAAAACGAGCAACTTATTTTGCATATTTCCACCGTAGATCTGGAGAATAGAACATTGCACGAAAGCGGAAGGAAAAGATGCAGTTTCTGTAATTGCCTGATAAACTCCAACCTCTGTTCATCAAACGTGGGACACTGCCATAACACATGGTCAATATCCTGAGTTTCATAGCCGTTCTTGTGTGAGTTGTAGTTTGGATTCCGTTAACAGAATATTGGTGTGCTGGTTCTATACCCAAGAGCGAGTCTTATCGCCGTGAATTGAATTTTCTCTAGCTTTTCTATTTGATTTAGTTGGGTGGGAAAATATACAAAGCAGCCATAGTCCAATATTGATCGAACAAAACTTTTGTGAAGTATAATTAAGGTTCCTGGATCTGATCCCCACCACGTGCCTCGAAGAAATTTGATTCTGTTCATAGCTCTTGTGCATTTCTTTTGTATATGATCAATTTGATTTTTAAATTACATTTTGTAGTCGAATATTATACCCAAGAAGCGCACAAATTCGCTTGATTTAATTGTACTATTCTTGACTTTTATTTCTGTTTGTCGTGGGTGTTTTTCCGATTTTTATGGTTTTTCGGATACACGATGCAGTGTATGTTTAGTATTGTGAATGTGAATGTTTAGTATTGTTAAACAATTTTTTCCTGATATGTCTGTATAGAATCCGAACATAAAAACCGCGGCGCCCTATACATATTGTATACTGAGAGACCCTCGGAACTCACCTGGAAGGTGATTAAATTAACCACGCGGAAAAATGGTATCGACATCTCAGTTCGCACTAGACAGACCGGGGGTGGGTGAAAATCCTTGGACCGATATCGCGTTTCTTCTCGCCCCACTCTACACAGGCTTGGTTTGACGCATGGGCTGCAATGGAATAGAATGTAAAAACAGAAACTCGTGACTCGACAAATTTCCGGCTTCCATTCCCGCCGCGAGAGTAACGACGTGCAACATAGTCACGGCCGAATGAGCAGCTTTATTTTCACTGTTCGTCAAATCGTGAAACCATATACGCAACAATGCCATTTCCGGCTTGCGGCGATACGTCTTTCGCCTCGCGGTGCACTGTGTAAAAAATCCCGGGCGAAACAATACACCCGATTTTTTCGAGAAACAACTTGTAATGGTCCGCGGCGCCCTGCTTTGCAGCGTGGAGAAAATTCGTAGAAAAACATTCTGTCCCCGGACTGTTTTCAGCGACTAAAATATTTGTTGAGAGCGGCGGTAGATCGCCATCTTGAAACCTGCAGGCTATGACGAACCAAATAACGAATTTTCATTTATAATTCGTTGAAAATATGTGTGGGATTGTTTCTGTAAGAATGAAATACATGCCCGGTTTTTATTCCATTATCATATCGATGTGATTTTTGGGAAATAACGAACCGAGAGCACATTATATATTTATGCAATCAATTGTGTTTAATTTTCATCCGTTATGACAAAACTCATGAATAACGTACAAGCGCATTGTTAATTAGCAAGACTTCATTATTATTCTTTTTATCGCATTCAATTCATTATGAGAAATTAATGTTTGCTTTATTCCGACATGTCCCTGGTCTGCTGTTTACCGTACCGACTTTTTAGGAACGCGCATTCGAACAATATTTACTCTTCCGAGAAATTCATCAAGGTATTGTAGTTATTTTATCTTATTCCGTTTCCAAAAATGTTCACCTGGCTGAAGAATCTATTTTATACGTAAGCTGTTTAAGACCGTTGTTTTAAGACATTATGAACAATCAAACCATTTTTTCTTGTATGCGATTCGTTTATTTTATTGTTGTCTATTCGATATTGTAAGATCGAAATCACACTTCAGAGGCTTGTTTGTAATCCAAATGCCAGAGGAGGCGGTCATACTCCTGTCAACCTCTCTAACCGCTTTCGAACCTAGAATTTCACGCTCGTCACTCAAACGACGACACGGATATACCTCTCCGCTGTCGACGATTCCGTTCTCCGTGTGCAACGATTTGCACAATCGTGCACGTCACTGTCATTTGCATTCCCATAGTCTCTCGCGCTACGAAGTCAAGGTTCAAGCACGAAAAATAGTCGAACAAATAGTCGAAAAAATAGACGAACGAACAAATTTTATTGTATATCTTCGCGTGGAATCAGCCATTACGCGCTGTTGTCTCACCAGCTACACGACACCCTCTACATTTTCATTTATTTTCAGAACTTCGAGGTTCGCCCCGGAGCAATCCCGGCCCCGTAATGGCAAAATTACACGGCAAACAACGCGAAACTCAACCGTACCGACGACGAATCCATTTCTCGTCTCGGAACTTTCATCGGGCAAGGTCTATTTTGTCCATTATGATCCCAAGAGTGGATAATTCGCGCGAGGCAGCTTCGCGAATCGACAGATTTACAGGTCCATTAAACTGGAATCGAAAATTCCCGCGAACCGGAAGCTTCGAGAATCTCATTGGTTCTATGAAATTTTTATTTGCCGACGGCAAGACCGATTATTCTCTCTAGAACGTTCACAGATTTTTGTGACGTGCTGACTCCGAAAATTATTTAAATAAAAATAAATTTTTAAAAAACACCACGTTTTTAAAATGGACTGAAAAGTATAAAATAATTTTTCCTAGCCTCCTACAGACTCCTAACCACGTACAGATAATCCTGAAAATTTGTGATTGTGAATTTTTAACAGCTACGCAAATACTTGTAAGATTTAAAACGAAAAACGTGGGGCGCAAGATAATAGTAAGGAGTGTAGAGAGTAGCAGCCGTTGAGAAATCTCACACAACAGTTCATATCATTTGCGAAGCAATAAAATTTTTAGTAATTTGGGTGAACTATTAAGGCATCAATTATCTATTGCATGCGCCCCACGTTTTTCGTTTTAAATCTTACAAGTATTTGCGTAGCTGTTAAAAATTCACAATCACAAATTTTCAGGATTATCTGTACGTGGTTAGGAGTCTGTAGGGGGCTAGGAAAAATTATTTTATACTTTTTAGTCCATTTTAAAAACGTGGTGTTTTTAAAAAATTTATTTTTATTTAAATAATTATTTTCTGCTTTTTAGTTTTGTATGTGTGAAATTTTACAATCGATTTTGAACATTTTGATGAGATTATAACAGAGAAATGTAGTAAATTTCAGACGGTATTCCAACCGCGTCCTATCGAAAACAAACGCCGTGGTAAAATGTCAAAGATACATGTTCGACCGAAAATCTCGGCGTTACTGTCCTTTCGATTGGGAAACAAACATTACAGTATAATAATACGTAGTAACATTGTAAACACCGCACGGAGCTCAAACGCACACTGAGCTCCTTCGGTGTGAAGCGGGTCAGTAGAGTGGGGATGAGTCAGAGTGGGAACGCGTAGTGGAGTAGGGAGCGCTGTCGCGCGGTTGGCGATGACGTAGTTTCGCGGGGAGGTGAACAGGTAAATATTTAATTGTTATTTCTCCGAAACGGATAGACTTTTTAAAAATTTTCAATAATGCATTGTCATCCAGTTCTGAGCTATGTTTAAAATTTCAAGCCTCTAGCTCATCGGGAAGTTAGTTTAAAATCAATTGCAAAATTTGCCACCGAACAGACAGACAGACAGACAAGCAAACAAACAAGAAAGCGAGCTATTAAAAACGTGGTAAAAAACTGGCGATCACACACCCCGTGAAAGTATATTTTTACCAGTTTTACCACAAAATTTTAAAAAATTCTTTTGAGCAGTATCAGCCGTGCAGTTTTCAAAAGCTGCAAGCTTCGGAGCGTTAAAAAATTCATAGGATCCGTGAAATTTTGATTCGCAACAAGAAATCCAGGGGAGGTGTGCAAGAAGAATAGCTTATCGATTTAATATTCGCATTTAGAAATCACGTACGAAGTCTGAGAGCGCGCTTCCTGGAGGCTGTTTCGAGTTAGTATTACAAGTATCAAGAACTCGCGACGGGGAAGCTCGATTAAATATTTCGATGGATCCGTGGGTGACGCGGTGGGTCGTTCCCGTTGATCGAGTAATAATTTGTAGGTGTAGGCACAAAGGCCTATTCATGCGGGACAACCATTCCCCTCGATTCCCGCCGATACCATGTCGGAAATATTCCCATAAAATTTTTAATAAACGTTTACCGCGCGATTCCGTTTTTATGGAACCGATATCCTCCGTGGCCGTCGGCCGAGAAGAATATATACATATAGTACATAGAAATGATGTCTTCGACATGGAATTTAAGTTCTCGCTGAAAACCGTTTTATTGTGTACGCATAAGCAGATGGAAATATGCGACTGTGAAATGGACTTTCGATATACAAAACACCATTTAAAGGTTGTAAAAAGATATTGAATATACACGTTTCAAATTTAAATTTAGTGTCCGAATACTTTTCGGATCCACGGGGCATCTAGTGGAATATTGTTCCCGAGCCTGCGGTAGCAAATAATAATGTGAGCATCGCCGTTTCTACGAGTTCCAGCAGACTGCGTTTTCGACGGCACAAACGCCGCTCGTTAAAATACAAACGGTGCCCTTAAAATGAATTTAATTTGCCGGGTTTAACGGCACTCCCTTTAATCCGTATAAATCGCGCGGAAATACCGGAGAATTAGAATTAAAACCACGCCGCGAACGATACCTTCCTGTTAACACAGCAAACCTGCGGTTTGTTTTTGCACGTTTCATCGTTCTGTCCTCTATGCACATATGTAGATCAAGCCGCAAATTTGGAAACATTGTCTGCCGAAGCAATCGTTCAACTCGTTTACTATGGATCTCGGTGTGTCGTTGAACGCTTCTCGCAAATCATTTGGAATTTAATTTAATTTGCTTTGATACTATGCACAGTCAATTGACGCATGCTTCACGGAGACGCAATAACACAATGTGAATTGTTTGCCGGAATAAGTGGCACAGTTATTATTTTATGCGAAAAGAAAATAAAAAGCGAATTATTTATAATGCCAGGCAGGAAATATTCGATCGAAATCGAGAATATGAATGTTGGGAGAATCGTTTGCTCGTTTATTAATAACGAGAAACGGTATCGGACATGCGTTAAATAAATAAACGTTCAGTAAAATGGTAAATGTTCTCGTGCTATTTCCAAATATAAAATAATGCACTCTCCACTGTTATCTGATAATGCAGATGTGTATGCAATTTGCGAGCATCGATGCTTCCTGCAAAAATAAAACTTCATTGCAACGAACGAAAGCTAGACTTTCACTTAAAAATTCCTCGATATGAAATCGTCAAGTTATAAGTGGCTCTAGTAATTTGCTGATCCGCTGCGCGTACACGGTGTAGGGGCATAGTGGGTCGTCGCGTCGGTGGTATAGATTCTGTCGTGGCACAGCTGACTGTTAGAGGAAAGAAACGGAAATCTGTGCTCGTGGCGTGGCACGATATTCAGCTAATGCATCGAAACACGATGGTAAATCCTCGCGGATAAAATTGTTCGACTGGCAAAGTCGAGGCCAGTGCAACGCGGCCGTGAAGCCGGACAATTTTCCTCTCTTTTCCGTGACAGATGAGAAATATTCGCGGGCAATTGCCGTTCGCCGCGCGGAAATGCAATTCCATTTTCGCGGACGGTGTTTCAAAAGCGAACACACGGCTGCCGCCCGCTCGACCGACGACCTTAATATACCGCCATTCTTGTCGCGCGTAAGCCTCCGCCTTCTTGCGAGCGCCTTCAAGAAATTTGCCGAGTGCACACAGTATGTACACGCTTCGAGGGATCGATCGTGTTCTTGTTGCGAGCAGTTCCCGGTGTGTCGTTCTCCGGCTCGCGATACATATATTCCCCTTCTAGCAATTTAGCTCTCCGTCGAAAAGATTCCCATCGCGAATTTAACTCGCCATTCGACGCGCCGAAGAATCCACCCACCATCCACCAATTTTTTAATTACTTTATTACTTTACCGTGAGAAATTTATTTCATCGTTTTGAGAACGTCTTGCTGTCTCCTTCAATAACGCTAAAAATTACTTAATACGCCCACGGTCAAGCTAACAAGTGTCACTTTCCTCCTCACAGCAAAAACGTAGAAAAAATTCGGTTTTTATTGTTTTTGACAATGATGCAGCCGAACAAAAAATCGAAAAAAAATTGACAACATTGCCTGTTCTAGTACTTTATCAGGGAACCAAATAGTAGAATAGCATGTTTTCATATTTTTGTGAAAAAAATATTTTTCCGATTTTTTTGAGGTTGTTCATTTTTTACGACCACAGTTTGAAACAAAGAAATCTGAAAAAATTCTCAAAAATGCGCCTTAGGATCAGGAATGTGTCACATTTTTTTCAGAATTTTAGAACGTATTTTTCAAAATCTATTTTACCCTGTAACTACCCTCACGGGCAAGCTAGAGGGCTGAAATTTTACTCAGACGGGTTTTTCTTGGGCAGCTTTCGAGTGGTTCATTAGCCATTGAAAAAGCTCTAAGGGCAGTTTTGACCATCTTAATCGGCTAGGCCCTTTAGGAGGCAACAGCCATCAGCCATCGCCAGAAGAGATCAGAGACACCTGGATAATCCTACCTACCAACCGAGATTTACGGTCCATTCAGAATAAACGTTGTAGTGTTGTGGATTTCTGCGGGTTCTCGCGTGGCCGCATTTTTATCGGGCGCGTGTTAAACCGCGCGAACGCTAATCGAACTCTCGACTTCCGACAAATGCAAATGTTCTTTTTTCTTCGACACGGGTGACCGGCGCGACGCGGCGGCATGGCATCGTTGTTAACCGAGATTAATCGGAAGCCGAGGGTATTACAGGCGACGACGCACGATAAAACCGCGGCGCGAATACAAATTAAACGACGCTCGCGCTGTTTGTGCTCGCATTAAATCAGTTTTATTTCCCGCAGCTATACGTGTATCACGCCGAGCCGGATATCTGTGAGACACGTAAATATAGTACATACATCGACAACGTCGTCTACAACGGAGACGAAGGGTTCCGATACAAATTCACGGCTGTCGATATGAAAGCCAGTATTTTTTTGTTCTATCGCCATTGTTTCCTGTCGCGTCGTCGGACGGCCGTACGGCGCGGCGCGGCGCACGGAGGATCGAGCGAGGGCGAAACAGAGATCTCTGTTTCCATTCAACCGTTTACCAAAAGGTTGGGACTAATTCCCCGTCCATCAGTGTGCCATTTTGTTTGTCGCGGTTTCGCGCAATCCCGTTCCTATCTCTCGAATTAAACGGCATTTGCATTCGATGTTCCGGCGCATTCGAATTAACAGCAGCGCCGAGGTGATTTGATTTTCTCGAGCCGCCGCGTCAGCGATGTAGAAACTATCAAATTTTCAAGAATTTTCGACATTAATATTGTATAATCATTTCCAAATGTCTCCATTTCAAAACAATTAAGACAAAATTATATATATGTATATATACAGAGTATTCGCGTTACGACTAGCCAGCGTTCCTCTCGCAAACTACACTCCTCAAAAGAATTGGATCACTTGTGCGAACCCGAAAAATTGGTCCCACTTTACGTGATCATAACTCTGTAAAAATTGCCGTATCAATATCGTTAAACAATGGTTTGAAAGCCTGAAACCTCTAGTCTCAGATGCTCTGTTTCAAATTGTTGCTATGTTGGTTTTTCACAAAGTTATAGCAAGATGAAGACAACATTGACGGTTAACAAAAATTTTGTGCAACTTTGGAACATCACACGGGGAGCAACAAATTTTTTTGATAAATCGCGTTACATACTATTATTTGGAAGGGCTATCTTTCCTGTGTAAATTGTGTGGTTGTTGAATATTGTGCGATATTTTTTATTCGAGTTATTCAACATTGAAATAAATATGAGCTTTTTAAGAAAGAGCGTTTCTTTCTCTTCAAGGCACTCCTCTTGTTTTGTCAATTTCGTTAACACTTCGATATACCAGGTGTTTCTAAAAATATGCTTAAAAAATGCACAACTTCCATTTTTCCTGTAACTCGCTATATCTCGGCGAGAAATGATCGTAATACCATGATCCGAATGTCAGATTGAAGCAGAGATTCTGCCGATTCGATTAGAGCCATTAAATTTTTTCTTAATTAAAGCTGAAACTATGATGAATATGGAAAAATAGGGAGATTATGGTACGAACATTTTTTAACGTTGAGAAAATTCGTTAAACATGAAGAATTTCAAGAAAATGTGGTTTCTCCAGTACCACGCGCGGAAAAACTTTTTTTTTAACATGCTATATATCATTTCCCGTAGTTTTTTGCACGCTGATTTCAAATCTGATCCCAAGATTTGTCTACGACCTTAGGATTTTTTAAGAAATCGATTTTGATAGCCGAGATATAGCGAGTTAAAGGAAAAATGGAAATTGTGGATTTTTTAAGCATATTTTCAGAAACACCTGGTTTATCGAAATGTTAATGAAATTGGAAAAACAAAAAGAGTGCCTTGAAGAGAAAGAGACGCTCTTTCTATTGCTTTTTTGCACCAGATTCTACGATAATTTTTTCGCTTTCTGGAGCCAGTTAAAGTTGAAAAGCCCATATTTACTTCAATGTTGAATAACTCGAATAAAAAAACTCGCACAATATTCAACAACCACACAATCTACACAAGAAAGATAGCCCTTCGAAATGATATTAACGCGATTTATCAAAAAAATTTGTTGCTCTCCGTGTGACGTTCCAAAGTTGCACAAAATTTTTGTTAACCGTCAATGTTGCCTTCATCTCGTTATAACTTTGTAAAAAACCAACATGGCAATAATTTGAAACAGAGCATCTGAAACTAGAGGTTTCAGGCTTTCAAGCTATTGTTTAACGATATTGATACGGCAATTTTTACAGAGTTATGATCACGTAAAGTGGGACCAATTTTTCGGGTTCGCACAAGTGATCCCTTAATTCTTTTGAGGAGTGTAGTATGCATTTTAAAAGATGAAAGCGTTTAGTTAAAAATGTTTATATGTTCTGTACACTTCCTGACGTGATTTTGTCCCTCCAAGATTGGCCATTTGTCTCTCTGAGCAGCGTAGGCGATTCTCGATTCAGTTTGCGAAACAGTTGGTAGTCAATCGTGGCTTGATAAAGTCAAAGGAGATGAATCAAGCCGGACTATATTGAATAGGAAACGGGCAATACATAAGTCATGAGAGTCACACAGAGAATTCGATAGGATTCGCCTGGACAGAGGAAAATTAATTTTACCCGACCATAAATCTTGCAACGCCGTATGTTCTGAACGATGTATTGGTATTGCGTTGCAGAGCAATTGAACTTTTAAAAGTTTCCGCCGATAAGTTTCCGTATTGCGGTCGTGTGATGGATAGTTAACTAAAATTATACTGCAAGTTGCAGGCGCAGATAAAAAAAAGTGGTAACAAGCAATTTTACTATTTCCCTCTTCGAAATTTCGATCAACTGCAATATTTTATTTCCTGCAATTTCAATAGTACATGAAACATTGACGTGGTTTGGCCGTTGTATAAAAAAGGGTGTCGGATTGCAAGCTCGCGCGCGCGTGATCAATTATGCGCGTCGCTGTGTGCTCTCGCGTAAACATCCGCAGAGATTCTTCCGGAATTGACAATAATCGAGCAGCACGATCTGAAAGAAGGAAAATAAAACGAAACCCGGCAGCAAGAGTTTTTGAACTCCGGGAGCAGAGTTCATCAGATTTAACAATACGTGAAACAATCCCCGGCGACCTACTCCGGAGCAGTTTCCGTGGCTCGTTCAATTGAAATCGCAGAAATGATATCGAGTCGATCTGAAATGCGGCTCACGTAAATCCAGAGACACACGTAGAACCGGGAAGTCACGTTGCACCGAGGCCTTCAATAACACCATGAAATTTCGTCGTTGAGACCGGTTACCGGGGAACCGTCGAGAGATTTCTCGTCGCCTTTCACGACGCGCGACGACGTTCAAAGTTTGTACCGGTGTTTGTACAGGGGTATTCCTTATTTAGATAGTATTTCGGCAGTTTTGATATTTTTCCACCGGAGTTCTCCGCGTCAGAAAAATTCTGTACCGAATAAACTACAACTTCAAATTAACCTATTCGCCTCGTTAGCGCGTGTATCTACATCGTTACATATGTCGTCTAGTTTTGTCGCAGGGTGTAGTTACCGTCGGACGCGTAGACCCGGTATGATTTCGATTGATATTTGGTCAGGCGATGGTCGAAGTTCAATTTAGAATCGCGAGCGCTTCCATTGGGTATATCTGGCGTTCACGCTCCGATAAATGTTTTTATGAACGACGCCGGAAAAATTTGATTGAACGAATGAGCGGCAATTTTCGTTTGTGGACCTCCCGACCGTGTCGAGGGTAGCGCTAGAAAACGCGAAGAAAACGACTATCAAGGAGAATCCCCGCTCTGTCCCTCACGGATTTTGTTCAGACTTTACAGAGTTATAGATCTCGTTCCCCTGATTACGAAAATACCCCATTATAGGGGCAGACACTCAATAGTTTTCGAGATATTTGCAATTAAAGTTTCATAACCGTAAAATATATATAGTTTAGTTCTGATTTTTATTAAGCAATGGTGTTCGAATCGCAGGCCCGGGTTCGAATCCCCTTCGTGGTAAATTATTTTTTATTTTTTTTTCATGGATAATGCATTTTCAATGTTAAATAAATTTTAAATAAAATATTTTTATTCGCTAAAGGACAAATTGAAAATGATACTTATTATTTTATAGAAGAAACACTAGATCTATTACTACATAAGAGATAATAATTATAAAATAATAATAATATTAATATAATAACACATAACAAATATAAATATAAATACAAATACAAAATAGAATCAATGCAATGTATAGTAATCAGAGTGGTTAATATAAACAATATACGTTACGTCGAATAAATATAGAAATCAAATATAATACTTATAATTTTTGTTATGTGTAAAAATAGTATTTATTTGTAAAAGACAGTAATGTTACTCGACGAAGATTTCGGTGTAGAGATTTATCGGCTTCGATCTGGCAAGGGGCTTTGGGGCTCGCGCTCTTCAGAATTTTGTGTAAACTATTTCCGTTAACACCACTCTGATTACTGTTGATTGCATTTATTCTATTTTGTATTTGTATTTATATTTATATTTCTTGTTTGTTATGTATTATTATTGTTTTATAATTATTATCTTCTGAATATGTAGTAATAGATCTAGTGTTTCTTCTATAAAGTGATAAGTATCATTTTCAATTAGTCCTTTAGCGAATAAAAATATCTTATTTAAAATTTATTTAACATTAAAAATGCATTTTCCATGAAAAAAAAACAATAAAAAATAATTTACCACGAAGGGGGATTCGAACCCGGACATACGGCGTAACAGTAACAGTTCACCTCGCTACTGTTACGCCACACCATTGCTTGGTAAAAATCTGAACTAAACTATATATATTTTACGGTTATGAAACTTTAATTGCAAATATCTCGAAAACTATTGAGTGTCTGCCCCTATAATGGGGTATTTTCGTAATCAGGGGAACGAGATCTATAACTCTGTAAAGTCTGAACAAAATCCGTGAGGGACAGAGCGGGGGTTCTCCTTGTAAGCGAGAGACCAGCAGAAAAGAAGCAATAGTTTATCGGGAACGCGAATTTCCTACTGTGAAACTTTTAAAACGGCGAGGCGCGGCGCGGCACAGGGGTAGAGGACTAGATTACTCGCGCGACATCTGCGTAACGAGATAATCTCTCGATGAACCAATTTCGAGATGGCTCGCAAATTACGTTCCCCCGTGCTAGTTCGCTTCGCAGGAAATTCATAATCCCAATTTCCAGCCAAGTCCCGGGGGGAAAGTTTGAAAGGCACTCGAACGTGCTTGTACGAGTTCTTGTGGAATTGCTGGGACGCTCGATGACGCCAATATTTTCGAACTAACTTTCCGTTCGACGCACTCGAGCTTACGCGGAAAAAATTACTATGGACCCGGCAACAATTTTTCCACCGGAAATTCAATAACCGTTTCGCGCTTCCAAGCTGTACACTGTGCGAGAACAGGATGTTGAATTTTTAATGGTTTTGTAATGAAAACCGGAAAAAATACGTTTTCCATATTGTTACTACCGTTTGGCACACCAGTATACTTCTTCTTTCTTTCCATCAGTTAAAACCTTTCCACTGTTCACACACGTCAGAATGAAACTCTGGATTATAAGAATTTCCTTCTGAATACTTGAAATCCACGACATCTACTAGTTTCTGCCATGAATGCATAAAATCCGCAGACAATCAGAGATAAAAAAATTGGGAAACGAGAACGGAAGAAGACCGGAAAGAAATGAACTGTTTCGCGTCCCCGTTGGCCGCAGAGACCGGCGCGTCGCGTCGTGTGGGTGTTAATAACATTTACAGTTAAATGTTAGCGGTGTTTGTAGTAGTATGCGACCGCAACAAAATCGGGAAAGAGTGTAATAAAATTTGAACTGGCCCGCTCAGTAAGCGGATGGCCACAGGCTAGTGGTTTATGTACTTTAACGTAGAATTGCCTAACTTATTCGTGGCTTCCGACCAGCCGCTCGCCCGCCGGGGCTTTACCTACGGTAAACTTTATTATTTATTTTACTGCGCTTTTCGGATATCTGCACCATTCTTCTGGAAAAAAGAAGAAACCAATGTGTTGATAACACTCCGGCAAGTTACTTCCTGCGTCGAACATATTTGGGTGCAACGTGAATGTACACCGGGTGTTCCAAAACGAGCGTATTAATCTCTAATCAATAATAAATTTGTATTTTGTCATTAGAATAGAAGAACGCTTATCCATAGACCGTGAAAATTAACTGGGTGAAATATAAAAAATTTATGAATATCGTGCATCCTTTTGAAAATAATCACCTCTGCAACGGCCGCACGAAAAAATTCGCGCGGCAAAAATTCCAATTAAATCGTTCGGCTCGTTTAACGCAAGCGGTGCATCGCGGTGAATAAATGATCAAGGATAAATCGTCGATCGATTATATTATTAGTGGCGCAGCTGCTTACGATCCACCATTTATTACCAGCAAGGGCACGCAACCGCGCGAACACGACGGCCAAATCGCCGAGCGCATTACTTCGGTGTCGAGAACGCACGCGAGAAACGATCGTTCACGCGAGAAAGATCGAAAGTCTGGGCATTCGGGTCCTAGATTTGTCCCTCTCTGACAAATCTTTCCGGTTGACGGTGGGATGGGAATTGTACCGGGCGCGTTGCTCGAAGTGGCACGGAGCGGGGGAGCGTGTAGGACGACTGTCATTTTTCTTAAAAAGGTATTTGATGAAATGAACATGTATTTCAGTTCTGTTACTGGCAAAATAGAGAATGGAAGATTAGGTGACACACAAGCTAAAATTTCAAAAATGTTTCTGGTCATATTAAATGTGAAATCAACCTCGGGGTAAATAGTGCTGCGAAATGTAAAAATGTAAAAATGCTGTAGGACATAATTGAGGGAGGTCCGTAGTTTCATGAAAATATACTAAAATTCTCGTGGAACTTCGAAATTTCGTCCCAATGTCCAGCGTTACTAATAGCATCGCCCCACTGTGCAGCAACATGGCTCCCAATGGGAGAGAGAAAAATGGGTCGCAACGGCCATTCTTTTCCATCGCGGGACTCTTTCTGTTCCAGTCGTTTCCCAGCAATTTGCAAAAATCACGTATGCGGCTGCGATTTGTCTGATATTCCTCGTAGAATAAGTTATCGAAACGGCGCGGTGCACAGTGGGCCACATCGCCGCGCTAGCTGTTCACACCTATTTCACCATTATTTAAAAATATAAAGACCACATTAAATAGGTCGTTGGATTCGTCTTGGCGTCACCTATAACATTATTGAATAAAAAATATATAGTTATAAATAAATATTGGAGGTGACCAGAATTTTTTATTTAAAAAAAGAAACTATTCAAATTTTTTGTATTGAGATTTGTAGAAGACTGAGTACTGATTACTTTTTGTAGGAAACATTTTTTTGTCATACCTTCCGAAATGTTTGAAAACTCGTGTGAATAATGAATAATATTTGAAAACTGGCTGTTCACCATTATTTCAAAACATAAAGACCACATCAAATATATCGTTGGATTCCTCTTGGCGTCAGCTATAACATTATTTAATAAAAAATATGTATATATATCTCACGAGCAAGTTTTGCATACCAGTTCTTTATTCGATAATGGGGTAAAGCTATGAAAGCTTCTAGTGCCTCTAATTGGTAATGTTTATCAATGGTGGTATAATCAAAAAAATTCATAAGATAGGTCTGGGTTAGATCTTTACACTTTTAAGAGCTGCTGAGTGGTCGTCAATGCGTCTCGTGCAACGCGACTCGCCGCGGAATTGCGTGTCACGCGACGTTTTAAACCAACATAATTTCCATGTTTGGTTCGATTTGGGTGCGAAATTTGCAGGATCTTTGAGAGGAGACGTTGCTGCGAATGTTCCACTTTGTTAGAGCACGACACTATGTAACACTTTTAACTTATCCCTTGTCAAAGGTGAAAAACTATGACGGTATTCCTTCGTTGACTAAGTATTTTTTTTATAACAAATTATCAACATTAATGTTTCCTGGTGCGTTCTCAACTACATTCTTCATACAAAAAAAATTGGGCACTTAATCTTCAGTAGGTTTTCCAGGACAGCGTTATGAAGAAAAGGAATTTTTTCGGTGATAAATTGTATCTGAAAAAGTTTGATCTTTGAACGCTTATTGCAACGAGAGTGTTTAATAACTTTAATTAATATTATCGGTTTCGAATGTAATGGACATTTAAGAAACGTTGTACATTCGTCAAAAATCGATTCGAGGACTTTGAGTTTTTAGCTCATGAACAGCTAGCGCGGCGATCTGGCCCACTGTGCGGCGTGGCGCGACGGAACGCAAGCAGCGGGCTCGAGCAACGTCGCGATTCTATACAAGTAAATCCTACAAATCCGGTGCTCGCCAATTTGTTTCGGAATTTCTCCATTGAAATACCGGACCGATGAAAAAATTCGAGTAATTCCGCTGCACGCACCCGCACCGGTTGCAAAGCAAACAAAGGGTGGTCAATCAGTGGAGAAACTGGGAATCTGGGTACATTCCACTTCGTACTCGTACATTGAAACAATATCGTGTTCGTACATTAAATCGTGCTTTTTGAAGAATAGATCTACGAAGGTGATTCGTTGGTCAACATATTATACGATGGCTGAATTTATTCGTTCATCAAAAGGACGACGATGACCTTGAAATTTCGGAAAAAATACGACTTTGAGAAAATAAAAAATTCATGTCGTTGTACCACTCTGGCATTCTTTCACCTGGACGAACGACCCGACGCGTAAAAATAACCGTCATGATTAACGAGCAGTCAATAATATTCTTTTTGTCCGCGAGATAAAATGGCGGATACGCCGTGGCCAGATCGGAAACCGTTCCCAGCGCAATGGAATATCGGAGAAGCTCGTTCGATGTCCGTCGTTTTATTTTATTCGATTCCCTCGAGAGAGACAAGTCGCAGCTACAGCCGGCAGAATAAAGACGATTTAATAATAATCGATGGGGGACACTCGTGAGTAATGAGAATTGCTTTGAAATCGTGCCCGTCCAATAATTACCAGCGTCTTAAGCCGATATTGGACGTTTAATAAGTCCCAATACGGTTCCGAGCAGCTTTCGATGGAACACGAGATCGTTTGAAATATGCAAACGGTGATTTATAGAACGTTTCAAGCATTCCTCGACACTCTTTCCCGTTTTGCATAGCTAGCCTTTGTACGGTAACAGTTTCGTTATTTTCGTAATTACATTTCCTCTTCCACCAACGAACCGCTGGTTGGTTATTTATTTTTTATAGACCGCTTAAGGGGGCCGGCGCGGCCATTTGTGTGCCCGCACACATCGCTAAGTTCGCATATACGTATATGCAATTATAAGGTTCACGATTTTTCGAAATTACGCTTCAGCATTGCAATGAGTAGTTCAAAAGTGGTCAATTATGATTCCTAAAAGTCAGCTACAGGCGGGTACGGTGCCCAAAATGCATTTTTTTACGTTATAGAGGAATAATTTGTAATATTCGGCGGACACAAATAACAATTCGGCCTGTCAGAAACAACAATACAGCACCTCGAGCTTTCGAAATTTTGCACTAGTGGCATTGACAATCTCGTTCCTGAGTTGGACGGTACAAATGTTTGAATAGAATACGACTGATCATGCAGGTCGATATTATATTGTCCATCGATAATACAGTGTCCACCGTCCATGCAAACACTAAATTTATTGAACAAAAACACTGGTACGCGAAGCGGCTATCTTCTGACGTCTTGCTTACTTCGGTTGCCTCGTGACAGGCCAATACCAGTGGTGTTGGACAGGCAATATCTGCCGAATATTATAAATTACTCTAATAACGGTATAACGGTATAACGTACGACCTGCATTATCAGCCATATTCTATGGGAACATTTGTACCGTGCTACTTAGGAACGAGATTGTCATGCTACTAGTGCAAAATTTCGAAAGCACGAGGTGCTGTATTGTTGTTTCTGACAGGCCGAATTGTTATTTGTCGCCGCCGAATATTACAAATTATTTCTCTACAACGTAAAAAGATGCATTTTGGGCACCGTACCCGCCTGTAGCTGATTTTTAGGAATCATAATTGACCACTTTTGAACTACTCATTGCAATGCTGAAGCGTAATTTCGAAAAATCGTGAACCTTATAGTTGCATATACGTATATGCGAATTTAGCTATGTATGCGGGCACACAAATGTCCGCGCTGGCCCCCTTAAAGCTGCATCACACCAATAGAGTTATCAGCAAGTACAACCCCTGGCAGAATGTTTCCGATCGGAGGCATTGATACGGATTTTAGAGAAAACATTCACAATTTAGAAGTATAAAATATTACTTTATGGAGTCAGAACTGATGGGAAATGAAAAGGGGCTTATTGAAGAATGAAGAACAACAAAATAATATAAGCTTCCATTTATTATAACAAAGAAACGAGAAAATAATCTTTTTTTTTATTCGATTACCACTGCTCATCACCAAAGTTCAACAATTACTGCTGGGTGATTCTTATAGAGTTTTTTGCGCTGATTCAGAATCTGCCCTTAATTTTTCCCCTAGACGCACAGATTTTGAGAAACTTGATTTTGAAAAAAAACATATTTTTCAACTTTAAACAAATATTGTGATGTTATTATGGAAGATATTGGATTGTTCTTTGCAGCAATGGATTCTGTAGACTTTCCCGAATACAGTGATATCCAATGTTAATACATTATGAATGTTTAAACATGTTTAAACAATCGTTAAAGATGGAGAGACACCACTTTTGCCTCAATTGTTGAGGATATTTTTCAGTTTGTCTTAAAAAATAAGGATCCGGCGTAAAATCTATCTGTATCACGCGATAGAGCAGACTTTTATCTTGAGAAACCACACTTTAAAGTTTGTAACGTCGACGTTTTTTTGAACCAAAAAGCGAAACATCTTCGCCCAACATGAGTTGCCGCCAGCGATGATGCGGCGCGGCGAACGGCTGTACTAATGGCGAGCGGCAACTCATGTCGGGCGAAGATATTTTGCTTTTGGATTCGAAAAAACGTCGATGTTGCAAACTTTAAAAGTTTCTCAAAATAAAAGTCTGCTCTATAGCGTGATACAGTTAGATTTTACACCGTACCCTTGTTTTTTAAGATAGACTGAAAAATATCCTTAACAATTGAGGAAAAAGTGGTGTCTCTCCATCTTTAACGATTGTTTAAACATGTTTAAATATTCATAATGTATTAACATTGGATACCACTGTATTCGGGAAAGTCTACAGAATTGTTTGCTTTAATAATAACATCACAATATTTGTTTAAAGTTGAAAAATATGTTTTTTTCATTTCCCATCAGTTTTAACTCCATAAAGTAATATTTTATACTTCTAAATTGTGAATGTTTTCTCTAAAATCCGTATCAATGCCTCCGATCGGAAACATTCTGCCAGTGGTTGTATATCACATGACAGAATATAAGTGGATACATAAATAAGAATACTAATAATTAAACAAGTAATACAATTATATTCACGATAATGTGTCCAATTTCAAACATTTGCATACGCCCAACAGGAAATACAAATTTGATTGTTATGGAAATCATTCGTATACAACCGAAACTGTACTCAAACGTCGCAACGAGCCCAGCAAATTATCTAGTTAATTTTATAGAGGCACACCAATATCCCTGCGCTTCCAAATGTGTTCGCGTTACTTCCTGACGAACTCTAAATTCGAGATTCTGTTCACTGGTTTACATTTTAGCAATTCTATCCACCTATTGACCTCAGTATTATTCTCCATCATTAATTTCTGGACGAGGCCGTATTAACAACGAATAAGGGGAACAATTACGCACGGACGAGTCTACAGGAAATTCACGCGGAGCGCTTCAAACGATTACAGTTCGAATTTGCATGTTTGCTAGCGGAAACGAGTACAAGTAAACGTCCATGAACCGACCGTGATAATGGTTATCCTAAATGGAGCTGAATAATTGCAAAGGGGACTTGTGGCCACTCGACAACGACAATGATTTAAAGAATCATGCTCGCAAGCAGAGTAAGGTATGCCTAATACGACCCAATTTTTTTCATAGTATTTCTCGTGTTAACGGAGTGAAATCAGACCCTGAAAAATTGTAAATATTTTAAAAATCTCCAAAAATTTAATTTTGTCACTTTTAATAATCAGCTGCTTTTGCATTTAACTACTTGGTGCATTTTCTGTTGAAATCCAGTGAAAAGAAAGATCGTATGTTGAGAAAAATGATGAAAATGCAATTCCTCATCGCGAATCGATAAGTTCCTTTAAAATCTCACGAGCATTCCTGGAACCCAAGCTCTCGTCATCCGTTGATTCCGGCATCTTAAATCGACTCTGGAGGAGAGGCGTGAGTGGTTTGGCTCGTTTTCACTCGATTTCGAAACCGGCGAACCAGCTGCGGAGGTAAGAACTAAGAAATCCTTCGAGAGTGAAATTCGTTCTACAGCGAGGCAACTTTTACAGGGCAGAACGATCGAAATGCCGCCAGTTAATTCCTAAATCGATATCAAACTACCGTCGGCGAACCATTAGCTACTTCGGCGGTTTCCGCAAACGAGCCAGTCGAATCTCTCGTCGACGTTGCTCCTTAAATCGATATTTAAATTCCGAGCCCTCGGAAACATCGTCGATGCAATAGCTTTGAAGCTGGACCATTTGAATCCTCTATTTTCCCCGATGATAGTTTTAATTGCTGTCCGAGTGGTCCCGTGGCCCTCGAAACTTCGATGTTGCGTTAAAAAGAGAGATCTCGCGCATAGTTGCCGCTGAATTCGGAAATTCGCGTTCAACAAGTCCTTAAAGGGGATATTCGGTCTCCGCATCTTCTGCCAATTAAATTTTTATTGGTCGACCGCACTATGTAATCCGTCGAGAGCTACCGGAAGCTGGCGCAGTCCTTCCGAAAAACCGACGTCTCGCACCGCGCTTCGATGTCCTTTAATTTCGAAATTAGAATTCAACCACGACGGTCGCCGAGTGTCCTCGGGGAGCTCGTATAAATGGCACTTCCGAAAGGAATATTTGAACGCTGGTCAATTTAGTGCCTCAGAAAACTCTCTGCAACTACGAGCAGTTTATTCGATGAACCGATAGTAGACTGCTTTATGCATCATCGAACTATTAGGACCTTGAATAAGTCCTCGCTGTTTCTTTTACAAAATAAAAGATTTATTTAAATTATAAGGAACAAAAACATTTCATTCAAAGTATAATATATATAGTATAGTATATTCGAGTAATTCCTCCAACTATTCGTCTTGAAATTTTTTCGGTGCGCCAGAACGTTCTTTATCCTCAAGTTCAAATTCATGATTTTTGAAGCGTCGAAACCAGTCTCTGCGTGTCGTATCCGACAAAGCATCGTCACCATAAGTCTCAACAAGAATTCTATGTGCTTCAGCTGCAGATTTCTTTTGAATAAAGTAGTGCAATAAAATTCCCCGCAAATACACTTTATTCGGCACAAAAGTAGACATTTTCAGAACTAAGAAAAAAAATTACTTTGTTTACACTAAAGTGAACTACCATACACTGAAATTTAAGGTTAGATACATTACTGCCTTGCATGTGTGTTACCATTCGAAATTCCACGAATGGGGTACTGCTACTACCATCTTTGAAGAAACAGCGAGAACTTATTCAAAGTCCTAATATCAATTCGTTGACTCTAACACTGGGTCATTCCGAATAATTCTTCCGAAATTGAAAAATCTTCAAAATACTTTTTTTTACGCACCGCAGCGCATCAACGAATCGCGTTGTCCGCGCGTTTCGGTGCACTCCGAGCCGTTCGTTAGAAGTTGGGCGTGACCTCAAGGTCTGCTAGGTCGCACCGTGAATAAGGAACGCGAGAAAGCCGCGGGAAAGCGATAAACGGGACAAATGGCGTCGCGGCGCGGCGGAACATCGAGATTAGATTCGGCAGAGAGAGGCGTATCTTTGAAGCGGCGCGCCGCGCCGCGCGCCGGCTCGCGTGTGCCCATGGTTCATTGCGAAGAAGAAGGGGTGGTAGAAAGAAAAAGGGAAAGGGGGAAAGATGAAAGAAAGAAAAGGAAAACTGGTACCGGAGTCTTTCTCGCGTTTTAAAGTGCGCTGCAGTTAAATCCGTCGCAAATTAGCAAGGGAGACCTCGCGGCACTTACTATTGTTAATTGGCAGCGGCCAGAGGGAGTCGGGAGACCGGCGCGGCGTACGACGATAAAGAAACAAAAGAAAGGGTCGACACAGACACAGAGAAAGGGAAAGAGAGAGAGACGAGACTTGGAAAGGTTAGTAGAAGTAGAAGTGGCGCATCGATAGAGAAAAAGGGTCTGTCGGAGTCGGAGGAAAACGATGGCGGTCGGACGCGAATCGCCGGGCAGAGAAGGAAATGATGTAAGCCGGGAAAAAGTTAACGGAGCGGCAGAAACAAAAAGATGACGACCGGTAAAAAGCTGCGGGGGTTACGCGGCTACGGATAAATGGCAGGAAAAAGCGCGAAGGAAACGGCAGGGACACGAGGAACGCGGAAAAAGCCGCGGGAAACTGTGGGAAAAACCGCCTGGAAGAAGCGACCACCGAGAAATGGAAAAATGGAGATCGCGGCCTAATCATCTACCGTGTTAATTATTAATTTTTCCTTTTCTGGACGCGCGCGCGCGGCGCGCAGTGCTGACTCGGAGATTAATCGAGTTACATAGAGAGCACTGTTCTCTTTTTTCGGGGTGCGTTCGTGTCTTACATGCGACAAACTTTGATAAGTGTCGCAAGAGCAAATAAAGTTAGATCAGTGGACGAAATTGCAAGAAATTCGGACAACTGCCAAGATGTAACGAACCATTTGTTTGTGTCCACTACCTTTCTAAACTAAACGAATAATACAACGAATGAAATAATAGAAGAGGCAAGGGAGAGGACCAAAAGAAAAGTGGCTAAAGACACCTCCACGCCTACTGTAAATTCTAAATAAGTACTAAATCAGTAGTTTTACAGATCGGTGGAGTTAATAGAGTTTCCGCGCGAGTTCCGCTCGCTTAAACGGGTTATGGCTATGCAGGCGGAGAGTATTTATAACAGTTATCATGGCCGCTGCCGAGTAAACCACGAATATCAGCAGAGGCAACATCCGCGAGTTTGTTAATTAAGCAGAGTGAAAAGATCTTCGCCGAATTTGCATGTCATAGAGGCGCTCTCGTCTGAAAGAGGCTCGGGCAGGATTCATCGCCGGCTGTGCATTAACATTATTTTATTTTGTCGACGAACACAATCTGGCTGAAAGCAGCCCCGGGGCCCTCTACATTCGTCCGCGATAAGACCGTATATGAAAGCTACAAATCATATTTCCGCCTCATTTTTCGTATTCGTGTCGAGTATACTTCTTAAAGTTTAAGCCTTTGTGCCTCCCACGGTCGTTCAAAGAGCCGAGCCTCGGTTCAGGGTAAACGTTTACCGGCGCAACACGAACGCCCGACGATTTCAACGAAAGTTCCGAGCCTTTAATGCGAGTGTAGAACCTATTTAGAATCTCTTTCCGCCGATTCGGCGACATCGTTTTCACGTGTAACCGCTTCTTTCACTGTACATATCTCTTTTAATCCGCATGCTAGCACTACCGCTATTATTTTATAATACATTGTTAATTGGTCTGTGTAACTTTATGCATTTATGTATCACTTTGAGAATCCGCGAAATACAAGGCTCAATAGAATTCAAACATTTCTTTTTTAATCCGTTCAATAACTCTGACAACTTCAACCCCGATATTTTATATATTTTATGTAATAGTAGATAAAAAAAATATTCCAGTTGGGTTTTGCAAACACCGAATGAAATAGGATTCAATCAACGATCGGACAAAAAGGATGAAAGATTTCCATGCATTTTTGTTTAGGATTTAGGGATTCCAATTTTCAATTCTTTTTCGTGTGCGCTCATGTAGGAATATTCGAAAAACGTTCGAAATTCAATTTGCGCGGGCTAACTGCTGCAAATTAAATGGAATGTCGCGTCGGCGGAGGCAATGAATTCGTTTTCCGTGTGTATGGAATTTGAAATTTATTGAAAAGCTCCCCACACCACGGTCGAACAGACGTCTCTGGAGAATAGCAGGCCGTGAAAATTGCCGGTATTAAATTACGCAATGGAACCACTGTCAGAAACCGCTCTTTTGTTTTAATGACGTCGGTCGCCGCTATTCGGTAAATCTCCTCAATTTACATAACTCTTTGCTTCGTAAATACGCTCTTGTCATTACTCGAGAAGTTTATCAATTCTCGAGGAATTAATATTAAACCATTTAAATTATTCGAATGGAAACTTTGAACTTCGTGGTATAGAATATCAGGTCTGAGGCATCGCGAGGATCTTAAATTGCATTTATGAAACATGAATATTCCTCGGTATCAATGGGAACGATGTACTATCTTGCGGTTATGAATATTGAACTTTCACCCGGAACGCGTCATCCCAATGAACGCATATCTTTCTTCTGGAAATTATACGTATAACCAATTCTCACCTATATTTCCAATAAAGGTAAACTGCAATTTTCCTGTTTTCAACGTTGAATCTAGAATGATCGGCGATCATTTACAGCTTTTTTATTGCTATCGCTGAAAATTATCATTTAATGCAATATTGATCAGTATTCCATCATCATCAGGAACGACCGGCGTGTAGGTCGCTAAAAATAAATCACGTCGACCGTTAGATCCGTCTTTATCGTTTTTTAAGTATCACGGTAACAGGCACGGCCATATTTCTTCCATTATTGTCGATTAAATGGAATTAAAACGTGCGGTGGTGGTGGGGCTCGGGTTTTCACTGAACCCTGCTATACAAATTGCAAACTCGCCGCGACGCGTCGGCGAACAGAAGCTCATTTCTCCACGAAAGAAACAAATTTTCGCGCGGTCCGCGGATGCCCGGGAGTGACCCTAACGAGATCATTAACGATGAATAGCGGTTACATTTCTCTCCCTTATTTTTATTACCTCGCCAAGCGAAAGCGTCGTTCTTTTCATACTAATTACTTCGCGCCGAGCGAATTCGTTCGCTTATTCAATAAATATTTTGTTAGCCGTGTTTCACGATCGTATCGTCCGAGGTTGTGCTTTCTTGTGCGTTGTTTGGAACCCGTAGTTCCAATCCGGTCTTAACTTTCTGTTTCGGCTTCGCAGAGATCTTGAACGATTACGGACGCGTCTGTGCTAATTCGAACTTCTTGTACACTAACTTGCTGCGATCTGTTGTCAGGGAAACTACTCTAGTTATCAACCTGTTTACCAAGTGACTTGTTTACAAATAATGTCGATTATGACAGAACGACATATGGCAGTTGCAGTATCAATAATTCCAGTTATTTCAATCCGACAATTTTGTCAATTAGACAGACAACAACGCTATCAACGCGGAGATTTCACGTAGCCATGGAAAATTCACGTTGCGAACCGATGCACTGCTACGACACGTTATCGATGTACTTTATCAAGAGCAACGTATATCAGTTTCATCACCGGTTATGCAATTAATTGGATATTCCGCCACACAGAAGATCGCAATCCCGTATAGGACGATGCTTCATCGATACATACTCGCAGGAGCGTAAGCGCAGGAATGGCAATTAAATTACGCAATAAATAACTTTATTATATTGTAGAGGGTGTGGCCGGACGGGTGGTACAACCGAGCAGGGGGTGATACTACATGTAAAAATAAGTCGAAAAAAAGGAATGACATTTTTTTGTTTGACACTTCGTTTTCGAGAAAATCGAATTTAACCTTCTGCCAGGTTCGCGTGCTTTAGTATATGCACAAAGTAGAATTGGTTGATCATGTGTATTCAAAAATGTTATTCCTTTTTTTCGACTTATTTTTACACGTAGTATCACCCCCTGCTCGGTTGTACCACCCGTCCCGCCACACCCTGTATATTTAATCCCAACAAAAACATTCTGTAAACAGGAGCCAAGTTCTTGTGGCCGTAAAAAGTTGTGAGATCAAACAAAATACGGCCAAGTTCGTTAGCTTAGAAATACATCTTGCAATACTGAAAAAAGCGTTTGTAAAAATTAGTTTAAAAGAACGCTATTTAATTTTTACAGAGTTACATGGAGGGCTAAATTATTAAAACTTGGCCGCTACCAAACATCTTTTATGGCCATTGGTTTAAAAAGTAACGGCCAAGTTTGAATAATTTAGCCCTCCATGTAACTCTTTAAAAATTAAATAGCGTTCTTTTAAACTAATTTTTACAAACGCTTTTTTCAGTATTGCAAGATGTATTTCTAAGCTGACGAACTTGGCCGTATTTTGTTTGATCTCACAACTTTTTACGGCCACAAGAACTTGGCTCCTGTTTACAGAATGTTTTTGTTGGGATTTCATCACTTTTTGTTGAATTGAAGATTAACACTCTGACGGCGACGCCCGGCTCCGTTTGCCCCTCCGCTATAGGCGATGCTGGGTGCAGTTTCTTTTGTTTACGTTAGAGCGATTGTTTTTTCATCAGTATTTGTTGCGACCTCGAAGCTAATAAAACGTATACTTATGTACTTATATATATGTTATGCTGCTATGTTCAATCCTACGTACCTATTCCGTAATGTTTTTTTCAATACAAACCCTTTAAGGTGTAAAATTTCAAACTTTGATAATTATTCCTTTGAGTGTTTGTTATGGTGGACCTATGTACCAAATTTCAAACTTGTAGGTCAATGGGAAGTACCCAAAAGGTTTTGATGATCCGTCAGTCAGTCAGTCAGTCAGTCAGTCAGTCAGTCAGTCAGTCAGTCAGTGACAAATTTAGCGATTTTTGAGGTCCTATATCTCGGAACCTACTAATGTTGGAACATTAATGTTTGGTCAATATTGAGACATGATAGCATTTAACAAGTGTACGAAATTACATCTCTCCATCTGCCTCCAGTGCCGAGTTATAAACCTCTAAAAAACGGCGAAGTCGTTTCGTGTAAAAGGTGGTACTGCAAGAACTTGGCTGGTGCACTACCGTGCACCTAGATACAACGAAGCTCATTTTCACGATATAAAATGTGCAATTAACTATATAATTTTACTGTTCAGCTTTTTTGGTATTAAAATTGGTAAATTGTAATCTTGCGCAAGCGTTGCTTCAAATGAAATGTATTTCACAAATTAATATCATTGTATGTTTGGAATTATTCTTAATTTTTCCGGAGCTCTAACTGTAAATTTTGTATTATCCAATGTCTGTCTGAATAAACTAAAATTGAGGAATAAACGTCGTGTTTTTGCTGAAGAAATAAAATTATAACTCCATACATCGGTAAATAATAATCTTGTATTGTATCCGTGTTTCCAAATTGGCATCATCATTTTCGTGTACGACAGCTTGGTTATCTCGAGTTAATAACGGGGGTTACTCGTTTATTAAAACGTATGAATTACCACAATTCGAACGTGTAAAACGGGGCCTAATTTATTGTTGTGGACCATTAATGCGCAAATGGTTAATCTGCATGGGTACCTTGCGACACACACATTGCAGATGATTCGCGGCGATACATTGCGATACACACACACATGCGGAAAAAAAGGAACGAGCATGAATAATGGAATGTACGTGGTTTCCGTTCCAATTTCCATTTTCAATTCCGTCTCCCGATTTTTCCACAATGTGTGCACCCGACCATTGCTCCAAATTAATTGAAACGAGGTAATAAAACAGGCGGCAATACCCGCGACGCGGTGCTTAAAATCGATCCCGTTAACTGCTCCCACACATAAATGCACCGCGATGCTTCATCGACGATCAATCCGGCATCTATTCTGCTGAAAGGGGAACGTATCGCACGATCAGCCCACGAAACGTCGCTTCTTCGACGACTCCGTAATCCCAGTGCGAATTGCGCGGAAAATGCGCAATTCGAATCGAACCGGATGATCGAATTATTCGTGTACAACGACTTAGAACAATTACAGTTGTAATGTGTATATTAAAATATATTTGATAATGTACATACTAAAAAATATTTAAAGGGGCGCACACTGGTCCACGCGTTCGACTCAGCTGTTCATTTGGTAACAAAGTAACTTGCCCAAACCGATGTTTATTGAATGTATATTGCTTCCTAAATGTCCATGACATTCGAAAACGACGAAATTAATGAGGTTTATTAAAAATTGTGATCAGAACAAGCATTTAAAACTCAACATTTTATGAATCCTATTTGCCACCGAAAAATTACCTCTTTTCTTATTGATACCCTGGAGAATCTATTTAATATTATGTGCCCAATTTTTTGTGTAAATGAATAGTATTTGTCTGTATTTGGAGTATATCTCTTGTACTAATATTTAATATTTATAATTTATTGAAATAACGATGCTCAATAAACTAAGGAGAATCTTCAAAGTTTTCAATCTTTGGTAGAGTCCCCCATGGGCCCTCATTGTATCAAAGTGCATTATTATCAGCGTTCTTTTCTCTATGAAATCGTACAAGAATCGCATCCAGTTCGGTCCCGTTAGACAAATTATTATTGTTTAAAGAGTATGTGTCGCCTAATTTGCGGCCGAACCTCTGGCAATTTGATGATGCAGTCGAACAATTAATATTGAAAGATGATGAAGAAGAAAGTGATGACAATAATGATTTGTCAATATAATATAATATAATGTCAATTGTTATTGTTGTTTATGCAATAAAAATTATATTTTCGTTTTTTATAATTAATATTATGTTTTTCGCACAGTTTTACATAAAATATTTTTAATTATGTTTATAAAATGCATTACTTCAAAAATAATTGATTATTGTGTTTATTTGAAACCTGAACCTGATTTATCAGACACTTCCGATAATCTGAGAAAAAAATGTTTGAAACAAAACTTAATCAACATTCATCAGTCTACAAGTTTCAATAAAAAAAAATTTTAAAAGAAATTTCTAATGCATAAATAATTAAAGTCACCTTGAATTTTTAAAAGTCAGTATGTATTTTTGATTTCATAATATTGTAGCTGATATGAAAACGAAGCCAACGACCTAAATTACTATACCTTTAAATTTTCAAATAGTGCTAAAATATTAATGAACAGCTAGATTGAGCGCCTGGACCAGTGTGGGGTGGTTCAAAATCATCAAAAGAAGAAAGAACTTTTTATCTAACTTCTATTTTCATAACGATCCGCAGTCTATTGGTCGCGTATCAATATAATCTTAAATACATATGTCGAAGATAAGTAAAAGCAGTGGTTCCGAATGAAGTTACCCTGTCGGTAAAACGATGCAAGGTAAGCTTGCTAAACACGCTAAAAATACTATCTGAAAACGATGCGCTCGCCGGGGCACAGTACATCCAATTTCGAAGAAATTTAGGTCCCCTAATTAAAATTGGATACCCTGCATAAACGAGCCCCGTAATGATAACTCTGTTTAGTTTACCACGGAGGCATCTTAATTGGCTGATCCCGTCGCGTCGCGTCGCGTCGCAGCGTAATCCACCGGGCGAGCGCAACGGTTATCTCGTTTTTATTTCTGCAGCGCATATTTGTTAACCAGACCGTTTTCACGCTGCGCCGCCTGGTGTAAAGAGCGAGAGGTGATCACCGGTTCACGATAGTTTATTATTTAATCGAGCCCGTTAATTGCCAGCTTACAAGCCCCGCCATTAATCATCGCGTTACTCTTAGCCCTGTTAACCGCCCCCTTCCCCCGATTACCATAACCGTTTGTTATTTTCGGCGTAATTTTCAATGCATTATCGTCCACAAACCGGAAAACGTGCCGCCATTAAACGTCCTAAAGGGAAATGCGGAAATTTTATGGTCCCGCTACTCCCCCCCCCCCTCCCCATGAATCCAATCCGCTTCCTATACAATAAACAAGTAACAAATTACCCGTTCAACATCGAATAGCAGTCCCGCGGGCCTCTTCAACGAGTATTAACGCGTCGGTAAATATTTGCTAGACTTGAGTGGAATTCCAATATTTAGGCGTCGCGTCGCTTGCCTCGTGTAGGCGAGAATATAACGTACACAAGGCTGCTCGCGAAAAACGAAACATCCCGAATATTCGAGGAGAATGATTAGTCAAAAGTACAGTCTTCCCTCGCATAGTGTTACTACCTCGGGGGTATGGAGGCTCAGAAAGCGTAGAGGTACTACATTCTTCGACGTTAGCCGGACTCAGAGAAGGGCAGGGCGTAAACGTGAAAAAGGGACTGCGGGTCGAACTCCGCTGCGCGGCGTGCGATCCAATTACCGCAATTACTGGTGTCACGGTAATCGCGTGACGTATTCGTTCTCGCCTAACTAAGGGTTCTTTAAAGACCACTGTCATTCCTCCGTACTTTTAACGATCCGTGCCAGATAAGTTCCCGGAGACATTTCGCCGGTTAGGTGGTGGTCTTCACGAAGTTTTAAAGTGCCGTTAACGAGGAAGGGATACGAGCGTTTCGACACGGCAAATAAAACTCGCTATCCGATTCAGCAGTGGTAATTGTAATCCGTTTACCCGGGGAATCACGGTTGTTCGTGGAAATCGCAGCGTCTCGACGACACCGGCGCGAGGCGCGGCGCGAGCGTAACGACGCCCCGGTCGCCGATAGTAATCTCGCCGGGGCGGGGTTTAACTTATAAGCGGATTTCTCGATAACGGGATCTATAACCTGACGGTTAAGCGGCCGTGGATCGCAGTCATGAAACTTCCATTGGCTCGGTTCATCGTTGCTCCTTACATCATATTCGCTGCCGAATTATTCGGTCGAATTGTGGCGAACCGAGCTGCTCGATTATTCAGTTTTATGATCGGCCCGCTACCGTCAGCGATTCGCATCCGCATTCCTGGCGGTATTTAACCCTTCGCGGTCCAAAGTGATTTCTCTCTTCCATTTCGAAACTTGCTACAACATCCTACGAGCCGTTTAATGCGGAAATGCTGCCAAACGAAACAGTTAATGATTGGATAATGAGGGATTTGGTAAAGCACAATATATTTACGATAATATCGAAGGATTTGTTTTATGATCAAACAGCGGATGGAATTATGTATAAATGTTAATGAACGAACCATGTATGTAATTAACATAATCACACTCTACGCACCCCTTGTTTTTACTGCTAAATCTTCGACACTTTCTTATTTCACTCATTTTACTAAAATAACAAGCACCAGCTTTAATACCGAGTGTACGTCCCAACAATGCTAATTTTTGGTCAATACCTTATCCGCCGATTTTCACCGCATCCACCCCCCTCAATTATGCAAACGTTAAATGCCGCGGTACGCGGAGCTACCTATGCGTGAAACAATTCGGGAACATTCCGCTTTAATTTCGAACTACGAACTGTTTTATACGGAAAGAAGGAATTGTTCTGTTAAATTCTCGACGTTTGTATTAGTACCGCTTTTTTTCCCACGATTTCATGGGTTTTGTGTAATTGGAACGCGGAATTTTAGCCATTTTTTCAGGAAGAATTTTATAGCGAGAAATTGCTTTCGGCGATGATAGCCGAATTTCTGTTCTTTGTGTTCGACGAACAATTTTTCGGATCAATTTAACTCTGATGTAACTGTGATCAACTGTTCATGGTACATGTTCACAATCGCGATTCAAAAGTGATTTAAGGAAGATTTAATTTATTCGAATCCAGCTGTGTATCGAAAAACTCGCGGTGCTTTTTCTTCGCGACAGTTCGAACAAGCCAGCTCGAACAAAAGCTTCGAAAACTCGGGCGGACTATTTGTCCAGGAATTGCTTACACGATTTTGCACTCGGATAGTTAATTGCTTCGATTCTAATCAGCATACGCAAGCGCGTTTTCTCTGTTCGATTGATCCGGCTGCCGTCTCTGTTCAACGTGTCCACTCTGCTGACCGAGAATCCTCGGAGCTAGCCGATATTTCGCGTCTCGTTAATCCAGATTATCGTCCCTATCGTGTTAATCCCGGCATGGAATTAAATACGCGAAGCAGCTTCGAGCCCAATTGACTTGAGCGGCACGCCGCGCCGGCACGGCACGTTGATCAACTTAAATCCATAGATCGCACAGCGCAGCGGCGGCGATCAGCGCGGCTGATTACTGACCGCTGATGGATCAATTGTAACGGTAGCCACAAACGGAATTTCGTACCTGGATTCTGCTTGCCGTAGGCGAATTAGTATGCTTTGTTCCTGATCAATCGGTAAAGTTGCTCCTCCTTTCACCGATCTGAGAAAACATTTGAGCAACGCTATATGATCTGAAAGGATCGATTCTGGACATGTGATTATTTTGTGATAGACAATCTCTCATTTTTTTTAGAAATGAAGATGATCTTCATTTTTTAAGTGGAATGATATTCATCGCTATTTTAAATTTTGTGAATCGAAAAATATCTTTGTGTTTTCACATTAAAAATATCTGCAATTTAATCTTTCACTTTCTTAGTGAACCCTCATACAGTATTCATTTAAAGTTGCTTTACCTCTCGTTGCAAATTGATTTGTTTCGTTTTGGTTAGTTCACTGATTGTACCTAACTGCAGTTCTATTACGAGAGACTTTCTAATCGTATAATTCCATTCAAACCATCTGTAAATCAGATGGAATTGTTTCCAGCGACTTAATTAAAATGGCTGAAACGAATACACCTTGTAATCCCATTCTGTCGGTAGAATTTCCCTCCGGTGCTTCGTGTCGTAGCACTTTAAAAGACGGAACACGCTGACATTTACAGATGTATCAAGATTGTACTCTTTGGAATATAAATGGATGCGATTCGCATATACTGGCATGGGAGGGTACAATGCAGACCCACGATACTATGCACAATTGCGAGAGATTCGCAAACATTGTCGACCGTAGCCAAGGGAGACTGAATAGAGAGTCCCGATACTGTAAATAATTCATCGAACCGACGTTCCTAAACATTGTTCTAAACATTTTATACAATTTCGTGCAGCAACAACTAGAATGCGTAGACTGCGGATTGAATGCGTTTATAATAAAAACGAGTAGTTAATAAATGTTAAATGTTTCCGTCGCAACGGTTCGATCGTTTATTACTAATTATGAAGCAATTTTGTTTCAGTTTAATGTTTCGGTTTAACGAAGATGGGAATAAACGTGACGACAAACTATCTAAATTGTTTATATTTCGCAGCAAGTAGAAAATAGAATTCCCTCGGGTACAACATTTACAAAAATAATGATTATTTGTTCGTTCGATTCGTTTGTTCGAAGCAACGTTACAGACTGTGTCCGTGTCTAGTTACGAGGTAAACGTACGCTGACACGCGAAAGTACGTGGACACTTTCTTAACGTCGATCTCTTAAAGCTAGTCAATACATGGAGCACCAAAAAAAAGACATTTCGATTTTTATCGTAGCATATAGCGGATCCAAAAAGTGTGTTGAATCATTTTAAAGCTTGCATAAAGAAGCATTTTCCTCCAAGATATTTTTACATGATGTAGCAGATGAGATACCGATGATCAATGTTTTCCTCAAAAAATGCTATAAATTAAAACACCTCTTATAATACTTTCTGGATCCACTGAGATTTTGAGCGACAATGTAGATTAGATGGGGCATTGGGTGGGGCTATCGGACAGGTCGTCACTGATTCTAATTGGCACGGCGAAGCTTGTACGTAGCGCTTACATGATACAAGGCACTTTGAATACATGACGGGCTAGACAGTGATTATTTCTCCTCACTTGCTGGCAATTGGACGAGATTCATAACCACCGGTGTGTGCCGCGCGAACGGGGAACGGCAGAGTTGGCTACAGGTGGTCCCGGGCAGATCAATATTGTTCGTGTGCCTCGGTGAATATGTGAGCGGCCTCGACGTTCCTCGTAACACGCAGCCTCTGATCCCACCCCTTGCCTCTGATATTGCACGCCGAGAGCACCTTCTCGTCCTACATACCCTATCCGTCCGCATTCCACGTGTTCGACGTAATTAAAAGAGAAAAAAGAACGAAATCCGATCTACGACCCCACACGACGCCCCCAACCTCCAGCTTCGCACTAACAAATTCTAGCCTGACGATAAATATGAAATTTTGGAAAACTTACACCAAAGAATTCAAGTACCTTCGAGATGTATAGTACAGAATTAGTTCATCCCTTGAAAAACAATTCAAACCTGTTTTATTTTCGCGGGCCACTGGTGTCACGAAAGGAATATTGGTAACTTGATGACTATCATAGTTCTGTTAACGAATGTAAACAAATCAAAATGCCCTGAATAATAATAAATGCGAAAGAAGTTTAGCATTACAAGAGTAGATAAGATAATTCTTACAAATTAGTTGATATTCTTATGTTTAATTATGTTCTATTTGTTATCCAATCGAAAGTATCATACGCTAGGTATTTTGCTAATTGAAGAAGCTACGAATATTTCGTACTTTAGTACTTGCAGAGATTATATAATACTATATTTCTTTAAAACATTAACTTACAATTAGTACCAGAATATAATCCTTGAACCAGGACAATCCTCGAAAAGAAAACTTCGTACCAGCTTCAAGTTCAATGAGAACTTAATCCCAGCGTATAAAACTTTGATCTATACTCTCAACAACATTTATTTATAATTAATCCTTTTCGAATAATCCTGTCATACGAATTTCTGAGTGAAACTGTCTCGAACGATACATACAGCCGATTATGTTGCAATAATTAACCTCCAACAGAGAGTAAAAAATACATATATACAAGAGTATTAGCATAAAGTGAATACTAATAACAATATTATCAAATGTATAAAATAAGCTTTCTTGTACAAACAAATAGACCCTTTGTTATGAAACTTAAACGAAATACCGAGTGTACAGAGACGACTGCATACTTACTGTACTCAAATTATCATTCCAGTTTTCATTATTTTGGCCCTAATCGAGCCCTGCAAAAAGGCACTAATTAGACCACGGATTTTTCTGCAGAGTCCACTGCAAAACAATAAGTCTGAATGATGCTCCCTTCGATTCAAAATAATACAAAAATAAATAAAATCCGTAGTCTGGTGTTGAACGAACAGCGTTCATTTGGCAACGATTGCGATAACAGCGAGGAGCTTTCATTCGGATTACAGTTCAAGAGGACTCCTCGCACGTACTATCTTCGTCCTCGTCATCTTCGAGGAGAAATTTCGGATACCCTAGTGCTAGGACATCCGTCCTCAACAACTCCTGCAGATATGGATAGAAGGATATCAATTTGTACCGGCTGATACACTCGACTATCCAGTCGTGGATTATTGGCACAGCTCGAGCTTTCTTATACCATCCTATTGGGAAAACAATGTTTAAACATTTTCTTTTGCGTTGTAGGAAAAACTTGTTTCTTTTAAATTATTCCACATGAGATGTCCGATTTTGGAATGAAAACATTGCAAAGCGTTTTGGTCGAAAAATATTAGGTTGTTCGAAAAATTCGTCCGAAAAATTCAATGTTAAAGTAAGATGATAGACTCACCGATGATTTCGTACTCGTGTATGTCCGCCTGTATCACAACGATTCTCATCCGTGTCTTCGCGACAGTTAAAGCGTCCAGCGAGTCGACCACAGTGCCGCCAGTGGCACGTAGCAACTCCTGCAATGGAAACGTATTCTTAAGCCGCGGAACTTGGCAAGGATTCAACTGTAAATAGCCTAGCAAAATTGGATGGCAGGAGAACGCGAATAAATGCGTTTCGTTGGATCGGTGGCACAACCAACAGCGAGGCAGAGAGTTTCATTACCAACTACTCAACTTTCGGTTTGTTGCTCGACGTAAGCTCGGCGCATCTTGCGAACAACCGATTAGATGGACAAGAGGATAAAAACGCAATTTGGACCGGGACGTTGGACCTTCATCTTACCGTAATACAGAAACCATCTTAAGTGTGATCATAATGTTTGCCACATTAAAAGGAAACTACTGTTCCCCCGGAAACGGAGAACACGCCCACACGAATTAACCCCTCTGTATTGCTGCACGAGGTATCTCGAGAACCGATACTGTTGTACTGACACCGAGGACGAGATATCTAGGTTCCACGCGTTGTCCTGACACTCTAGGCTAGATACATTGCTAGCCGATCTGGTTCCCTCTTTGTAACGTACTCGACTAGGCCAGAACTATGATGGAAACTCGCGTGTTCGCAAATAATGGAAAGAGTGCAGCGACAGCAGGGAAGATGTTCACCAGGCCTGGCTTGAAGAGCCCCTGCTTATCGACCAGCCATTGTACAAGGTATAAAACTTGGTGGAGTCAAAGTGGCCAGCCCGATTCAACGAAAACGGCGCTTCAAAGCGTCTTCCGGGCACAAAGTGTTAAAACAGCCCGCCCAAGGGAACCATTCAGCGTGCTGAACGAACAGCCTCAATTTTCTCCGGTAAAAGGTATTCAAAAGGCTCACCTCGTACTGCTCGACGGAGACGTTCTCGTACGGTCCAATGCACAAGAAGGCGAATCCTTCGAACAGGTCCTTCTGCCTTAATCGGGAGTTTCGAGGGCCCGCCTCTAGAGTTTTTACGTCTACCACCTCGTACCTCTCCTCGTTTATTAATTTATTCTTCCTGAGCGAGCCGATCACCCACTGATAGCCCACGATCCACTTTCTATGCGCGATACCCTGCAGATATTTCAGGGTCTTGCTCGCGCCGTTGGTTTCTTCGTTGGCTTTCACGATCACGTGCGTCACATCCGGATCGAACTGGTTCACATATCCGGCGTTCACCAGACTAGCGAGCCTCTTCACCTGTTCGATCTCTGTTGATGTCAAACCGCTGCAAACGAAACACAATCTCTGCCGGGCCAGCCTCTGATCACTGATCCTAGCCACTTCATTCGCTCGCCTATTCATCGGCTCGTTTATGCTCGCCGCCTTCAGCCTCTTCTCCGCTGTATTCGCGACTCTCATACAATCACCCTTTGCTTGTCCCTTTGCTTGGACCTTCGGCGTGCTCTGGTACAGGGGATTTGCACGCCTTTGGTACAGAGAACCCGTACTCCTTTCGGATGTCGAGGATGGAGTACTGTCAACATGATCCCTGTTCATTCGCACCGACGACGACTCTGTAGAATTCCTCTTCTCCGATGAGCTCAACATCGGCATGCTGGAAATTGCCGTTGAACGCTGATCAGTCTTTTCCCAAGTTTAACTCTCGCTTAACCCCTTCG
This sequence comes from Lasioglossum oenotherae, assembly GCA_028455765.1. NCBI lineage: Eukaryota > Metazoa > Arthropoda > Insecta > Hymenoptera > Halictidae > Lasioglossum > Lasioglossum oenotherae. The sequence goes on from CM052289.1 coordinate 6,200,530, forward strand.
GTGGCATGAACGAGATACCTCGATGTCGCAAAGATGTTCATGACATTGTATAGACGAGATATCTCGTCATAAACAATTTTGCGACGCGACATATTTATAAAGCCACAAATCTGACGGATCAATGCGCAGCAAGAAAGATTATTTTTCTAATTGAATGAATAATTACGCGCTCGCTCGCTCGCTGGCGAACAACGTGGAACGAGAAGAACGGCTAGAAAAGACTCGCATTACTTACTTTTTCGTCTTGACGTTGGGAGTGTTCTCGACAATGTCGTCTTCTTCGCCCGAGTGTTCGGCGTCCTGGATATTTCAGAGCAGAAGTGAGTCTTTGAGAGGGCTGTGCAGAGGCTTGTTTATCTCGTAAGTAGCGGAATGAATAGTTACGGTGAATAATGAGAGCCACGATTTAGATACCGAACGTGCCAGGAAATTATACTATTTTTTAGCACAGTTTCCCGGGTAATATCCCGTGTTCTCAAACCACTCGGCTACGAACGTCGGTGCTAATTGCTTCCTGCTGCGAGTAAATACTTACTACTCGCAAGAAGATATTAAAACACGTTTCTTCTTTGGAAAAGTTTCAAGAAATGCTAATACGTATCAGATAAAAATAGATATGACATAGATTTTTGATTTGACTCGTTTTTGACGAAGCTAAGTGTGAGGTCGACCTCGGAGGTCGAGGTGATCAAGTTAGGTGCCTCGCCCTGTATATTAGTTTCCGTTTCGAAGCAGGAAAAAGCATACTTGCCGAGACCAAATGCACTTTAGGATCCGATAGAACTGAGAGCTCACCTGTCTCCTCGAATCCGAACACCTGTCACCCTCGTTCTTCGTCTTCTGCGGCGTTCTTTGCTCGTTCTCGTGTTTCCTCGCCGGGTCCGCCGTTCTTCCAAAGAGATCGTCCTCGAACTGTTTAATCTGCATCTGATGTTGCGTGATGTTCATCAGCGAGTCCTGGACGAAGCAGATTTCTTTCAACGTGACGTCGTCAACCATGTCCTCGATCTTTTTGTCACTGTCTTGGTACACCGCATTAATCGTCGATAACCTATTCGTGACATTATTCCGGATCGTCGGTTCGACGGACTTAGCCTCGTACCGCGATCTATTATCCGTTATCGTCGAGCTTTTATCGGTCGCGTTCACGTGCTCCGGGGAGAGGGTTTTGTCATTCTCGGCCTCGCTCTCGCTGTCGTACAGTCTTCCGGACACCTTGTACTCGTTCTCCTTATCGGAACCCTTGTGTAGCGAAACCGAGGGGTCCTTGTTCGGAGCTTGAAGACGACCGACGCCGACGCCACTCGAATCGCTGGTCGGCCCCGCGCGGTAATCGCCGATCAGCTTCTCCGTATCGACGTTCGCCATAATTTCATCAAAATTATCGTGCATCAAGGATGCATCCTGTTTGCTCTTATGTTTCGCGGGCTCTTTGTCGCTGACAGGCGTCGCCAGCGTTTCTCTTTGAATGTTCCTAATTCTATCTATGGTCGCTCCGAAGCCCGACGAGTCGTTTTCGTCAAAGGATCTGTTCGAGGAGTTCCGTACCATCGCGGCGTTCGATTTCACGGAGTTCGAGTCAGTGTCCGACGAGAATAAACACCTCCGTTTAAAGGGAGCCGTTCTCTTGTGTATCACCGACGAGTCCGCGAACGAAGACTTCGCGCTAGCATTGTCGGTACTCCTCTGGTCGGGCTTGTTTGCCGATACGGCGGGGACGCGTCCCTCCGTTTTCCCTCTCCTCGTGAATCTGTCCGTCGGCTTCAGGTCCTTCGACCAGCTGTTCAAGATTGAGTCCACGTCGCTGTAACTGTTCGAATCCGGGGAGATCGATCGTTTTCGTTTGGTTGCGAGTTTCGTTTCCTTCTTATCAGACAATGCTGTGTTATTCTTCTTGGAGCTCGACGAGTTGCTGGTGACCAACGGTACGATGCGCTTGTAGACCATCTTCTGCTCCTTCGACGCCTCTTCTTTGTTCTCCGCGTCCGAGTCGGAACTCAAAGACACAATCTCCATGTGTCGAGTACTCTGATCGACAGGACAATTCGTTTTGACGTCATGCTTCCTTTTGGTCCTATCATCCTTGGTATATGTAGCACCTTTGGACGAGAAACTGTTACAAGAATTCTCCTCCTGGTCGTTGTCATCCGTCGTCTTTTCAACCAGTTTGTCTCGGCTGGCGGATCGCTTTCTCTTTTTACGCGATGTAGCGTCTGCCCTCGATTCCTCGGAACACTGCCGCAAGGTCCTTACGAGATCCGTCGAATGAACGCTCCTTGTATCGGACAAGTTGCTGCTCTTGACGACAATATCGTCCTCACCCTGTTGCTTCGTGGCTGGCTGAGTGTCGGTGGTAGGGGACTCCAGGGAAAGGAACTTCAGCTGAGAGTCGTTTTTCGGTGACAACATCTTGATGGTCCTCTCGAGCGTCGTGTTATCGGGTGGGGGCCGCTGATGAACCGGCACAGTGCCGTTCTCTTCTGTCTCGTAGATAGAAACAAAGAGGATGTCGTTCGAGTCGCGAAGTTCGCTAGCAACGGTAGCTGACACGATATCTTTAGACAGCGTATCGTAACTCTCGATATTGAGTTTCGGAGCACTCGGTATATGAGGAGATACGACTGTAGAATAAGGTGATTCGCTTCGAAGCTCTAATACCTTGCTAACAGGATGTAACTTTTCCGATGTTTCCCGCGCGGTCACCGCAGCGTCTTCCCTCCCCGCTGCTAGATTACCTTTGCCCTGCGACACCGCGTCGTTCGTCGTGACTCTCGTATTATTGCTGGAACTATTCTCCGACATAAGTTTCGGAGGATTCTCCAGTTTCGCCGGGTTGCACAGTCTCTGCAACCTCTCGACACGGTCCTGAACTCCAAAGGGCCGACGAATGGTGCTCCCGAGGTACAAGAACGTACAAGGCCTTCTGCGATACTTGACAACTTTGCCGAGCTTTTTGAACACGACCAGAGACTTCTCCTGCCGTTTGTTCTCCAGTCTCTTGCTCTCCGGCTTGTTGGCAGTCCCAGCGTCTCTGACATGTCCGTTCTCCACCCCGTTATTTCTGTCGGGTTTCTCCCCCGTCTCTGTCGATTTCGTCTCGATGGCGCATCTCTCGGCGTTTTCTCCGATCTCGCGATTCAAGTCACGTTTCACAGCGAGTAGTCGATAGTCGGCTCCAGCGGCCGCAGGATCATCCAATGTAGAATCGATGTCGCGTCGCTTTAGAGACAACCTGTTAGGTAGAGGGGTCGACGACTGAAGGAGCGCCGCGGGACGAGGCTCGCTCGTCATGACCGTTTCCTGTTCCTCCGACGGAGAAACATAGCCGTTCAAGAGATTCGGGCTATCGAGATTCTCCCTGGCCTGCCTAGCCGGAGTCACGTCTATCGAGGAGCTCTTGGTTCTCTTTCTCGGCGTCCAACAGAGATCTAGTTTCTGCAGGAATTGTCTCGCAGGATCGTTGTCGTTGAGCGGCCGGTTTTCAATTTCCAATTCCCGCTGGCCGTCCTCCACCCCGATGATGTCGTTCATCTGCTGATTGTTCAGATTTCTTATGCGCACCTGCTCGCCCTGCTTGAGTTCAACGAAGGACGACTCCCCCGCGGTCCGACCCTCCGCCAGCATCGATCCGCTGTTCTTGTCCCCGGGCTGCTGTTCCCGCCTATACTTATTCACCGGCGATTTCTCATTCCCGTCGTTACCCGCGACACTCTGCCTCTCCGCGCTTCTTCTTGTAGATCTCCTCGGGAGTTCTTTCTGCTTCGGCGCTGGCTCCTTCACAGATTCATCCGTCGACTTCTTATTCTTGTTCTCGATGCTCACGTTCAAGGATCTGATCTTCTTCCTCGAGCGCATTTCTTTGCCGAACTGGACCACCGAGGTCCAGTTCTTCTTCGTCGACGGCAGCAGGTCGCACGGGGAGGTCTTGTGAATGTCTTCGCTGCGATCCTGGACAACATCCTCGCCGGTGCTAGAGGTACTTCGTCTTTGATCGACTCGATTCGTTTGCATCCTACCGCTCACCTCGTTTGTTCTCGAGGTCAACGTTGGCGAACTTCGCCGGGACTTTCTCGCTTTGATCATCCTTTTGCGACCATCCTCGTCCTTTTGATCTCTCGAGGACACGTCCTTCGAGTTACTGTTATCTGTGACGGTAGCGATATGTTCGGGCTCATGCTCAATTACCGAAACTTCGTTCTGCGAGATAGAATGTACCAGGGTGTTGTTCGGGTTGGTTTTGGGAGGTTTGATTAGGTTCGAATTGTAGGAGTCCATGTTGTCCGGTAGAGTTTCTAGCCAACTTTGTATCTTTAACTCCGACGAGTTCTCGTCCGAGTAACTCAGGGATAGAGCTTGCTTTGGAAAGAATTTCGTTATGCTACTGGCGTCTGAGAAGGTGTCCTTTTTAGTTTTGCCATTCTTCGATCTCCTCGATTTCGACGAGGCGCGCTTCGCTTGCAAACTTGCCGGTTTCATCGGTTTCGGCTGCGCGTATGAACAACCCGGCTGATTGTAGTCTTCTTGCTCGGGCTTTGCGGTGTCCGTGTTATCGGACGAACAGCTTTCCCGTGTGCTGCGCGGTCTCGATACGTGCGTCGATACTGCAACATATACACAACCATGCAACATACATACAACACTTCTTTTTTTTCTTTTAATCCGCTAAAACTGATAGATTAATGTTCTTAAATATTTTTAATCCGTCTACTGCTTTTAATTGTACCTGCTCATTTTTATCACGAATGCATAAAATCCGCGGTCTATTAATGACGATTAAACCCTAGGGACGTGGTGTGACAATCAAACAGATTGTTGCATTGAATTTTCAGTGTAGTACCCGAGAGATATTTTTACACAAGATTTACAGAAAAATTTGGGTAGGTCAGTCGTTCCAAATGCATAGCAAGTGCGCATCGTTTATCTTTTTCTCCGTTCTCGATATATCCGTGACTGCGTTGCTATGTTATCATTTCCTGTACAACATCCTGCGGTTTTCTATATCGTATAACAAATGCTGTTTGCCGACAAGTTCTAGAATACGTCTGTTCGCAAATATTTACATGCAAAAAGATTTCGCATGGATCCATTAGATTAACTATCAAGAACGTCGGACGGGAGCAAGTGTTTTGTCAAACTGATGAAAAGTTCTATTACAACTGTTAATCCAAGGAAAAAAGGGACAGTATAATTTGCAAAAGCTTTCGTTACGTCTCCTTGTATTTTTATTTGATAGTCCTCTGTTTTTACTACGTACGCATTAATTTACATTTTTAGGAATTCTTTTCAGAAAAACTGCTGAACCTTTTACGTTGGGATTTCGCACACACACACACATATTTATTGGTATCTGAAGCGCGCGTGTAATTCCTTTTAAGTAAAAATAATTATAGTATGGTTTGAACAAGTCTCTAGCTCATCGGGAAGTTAGTTTAAAATCAATTGCAAAATTTGTACCGAACAGACAGACAAACAGACGAACAGAAAGACGGACAAGAAAGCGAGCTAATAAAAACGTGGTAAAAACATCGGTCGACGATTGTTATGATTCTATTAGTCCATGGAACCGGTCGATTTTGTTTACACTGCCCAACGCTAAAACAAATCCGTGTATTCAGAAGATGTAGTATTCGACTGATATTGAAGGAAAAAATTGGTGTTTTTTCTCCGTGTTTTGTACGTTCTGTGTTATGAAAGATAGTTTTCAGATAATACATTTATCCTTGCTTTCCCGGACACGAGGACTGCTATAGTGGGGCCAATTAAAATTTTAAACAAAGTGCCTGTTAAACGTCCTCCGCAGGAATTTCCTGAGATGCAGCGACACACGTAAACGTTAAGACCTCATGAAACATTGAACTTTTGGATAGCAGCAGGCAGCATCCGAATCCCAAACAACGGAGGAGGATCTAAATGTTTGAAAGACTCGTTCCACTCTGTGAAACGGATAGCTGACCCGAGTGAACATGATATCGTGCCGCATAGACGTATACACGCTAGGAAGTATTTTCCGCAAACAACGCTAGCAGAATCTCATCACGGGCGGTACATTAATTCCCTGCAAATTTACAGCGTTACGATTTTATTTCGACAATTTTCTACTTTCGCGAGATTAAAAAATAAATAAAATATTTTGTATGTGTATATCGTCACGGTCGTATCAGCCATCTGTGTTAGTGTTATGCACACTCGTTTACGAGGCAAAACTGACCATAATTTGCATATTTTCTAAAGAATACTATGGACATTTTTTTGAGCTTTATTATACCAAAGGATCAGATTTAGTTTTCACACATTACCGACCGGTGATTATTGTATAATTTTGAAAAATCTATGGTACATGGCTAAACACTTTTTAATGTAACCTTTAATAGCAACAGCAATTTTCATTGTGAACTAACAAGTCACCCTGAATAACGTCATCTAATAATTTCATTTAAGATTGCAATGTAAAAGAAAATTTCGATGTTTTCTTTTGGTACAGCACAATTATTGAAAATCCTATTAATAGGCTTCCGGTAGGTAAAGTGTTAATAACGCTCCATCGACACGAAGCACAAAATGAGACCGACTTCGAACTCAGCTTTTTATTATTTATTTCAGATTGAAAGTTTTTAAAACTTTGTTAAATATTTTCTCATATTTAAGTGACTTCACATTTTTCATTTCCACCAGGAAAGTTCTTAATAAAAGCAGAGGCACGTTCTTTGGAGATTCCAATTTGAATTCTTTTTCTGTATGCTATGAATATGTAATGAGAATCGTAACAACATTAATAGTCTTTTTCTGGAAAGGGAACAGTAATACAAATGCAATGCACTCACCGTCGATGCCAACATCCTTTTGTATTGCTTCAATCAGTTTGCTTAATCTATTGATGTATATTTCTATATGCTCGTCGTCGCGTATATTGCGCCGGTGTATAAAGGAGTTGCACAATGGGCAGGCTGCGTTCTTGCCTTGCAACACCTTTTGGATGCACTCCCGACAAAATCGATGCCCGCATCGTGTTCGTATGGCATTTGTTATGGTATGCAGACTGAAACATAAAACATGTAGCATTTTACATAACTGGCTTTAATTTTTAATAAGTGACCAATTTAACATAGTAACTTGTAATGCATATGCTCCGTTTTAATATTAAAAATATCAAAAGATCAAGAGTTTCATTTCATTTATGAATAATCTGTATAAAATAAGAGCAGGTGCAATGAAGTTGTAATTAAAAATTGGTTCGAGCATTTACAATAATATACAATGATCATTACGTAAACAGAAATTACATCCGTATTGTAACATACGTCAGATTAAAAAGCAAGATTACTTATCTCATTTGCTGATAAAACACGATATGTTTTATCTCATTTGCTGATAAAACACGATATGTATTATCAATAATGTTAGTTTTATTAGTTCCTACTGCCCTACCCCTTCAATTCTGGGTAAAATTGTGCAAACTAGAGTAGCTGCTAACAAATTGCATAGCAAAACATTATAGAACCAAATAGTAGAAAATGCAAAGTGTTTATTTAATTATATATCTTCTATAATCGATAAACAATCTGATTAACCATTGTTGTATTTGGAGTAACATGATCAAATGACTATTTACGTGTGAATACTACACATGCTCATTCATAAACGTTCCAAAATACTACGATAAACAGAACTAAACATAACCTATACCGTAACGTAAAAACTAACAGAAAACAGTCATTCGTATCTATTCGCTGATGTACATTAAGTTACATTGAAAAATTGGTGTCTCTAGAGTGTGATTTCATTAATACCGGTGGAAAACTTACCAAATTATGCATTGAAAATTTTTCTGCATATTCTGTATCAGTTCTGACAGGCTGTTAGCGATCACGAGTGCTTCCTCCATCATCTTGTTTTTGTCTTCAGCGACGGTCACATCAGAAACGCATTGTGTTTATTTACGTCCACTTTGTGACACAAAACTTGTAATGATTTAATAATTTGCGCGCCCACATTTTACCATTCTATGTGTATGTAGTTTATAACACTTGTCAACACTGCTCGATCAGTTTACTGATTCAGCTACGTGATTCATAGTGGCGTTGTGATCGATCGCTCAATATGGCGCATGGCGCGAAGATCTGTGTAAACGTTCATTCGATATTCCGCTATTATTGGCTAATATCCTCTCTGTTGGCTATTATGTATTGCGAGCTGAGAGTTGCGAGTTTATTTCAATTTCACGAACTGAATCTGTGCCTCGGTGTCAAATTGCCACAGTGATAAAAAAGTCGATAAAATGACAAGGTAAACAGTTATTTTTCGATGTTTTTTTATTCAAATTGATGAGTTAACATTTACATCTTAGGTTTTCCTAAACAGTAAAGTAATAATTGTCTGTGAGCAGTCTTATCTCTCTTCGAATGAGACGATTAGTTTCAATCCTCTATAATTCGATGAAACGTGGATGTTATTATTTTGCAGGAATCGTGATAGCAATGAATAATTCGGTGTCACCGAGCATGCGCAGCAGACAGGAAGGCCGATAGTGCGACAATGATGACTATCGCAGAAGAGACCTGTTGATGACGTTATGGGGTGGATCTATTTTGTCAGTATTTTGCTCCTCTCCTTATGCGGTGAGTTTTTCTCGAGCGATCTGCTAATACCTTGTACATCGTTGGTCGTAAATTGAGAACAACGTTGAAATTTTTCTAATATGTATACTTCATCGTTAAAGTTCAGTTATACAGGGTGTTCGACTGCAGATGGGAGAAAATTTAAGGGGTGGTTCTCGACGATAATATAAGACGAAAATGTAGAATAAAAAATTACCATTTCGGCTTCGTCATTTACAGTTATTAACAATTCAAAATCCTCCTAAAATGCTGCAACGCGACCGACAGAGATGTACGTTGTGTACGTTGCAAGTGACAGATGCATGCATACTTTGGTTCTCATTTGGGGCTCCAGCGAGATGAAAATGTTTAATGAATCAATCGTTGGACGACATTGAACCTACCTACTCGTTAAAATATGGAATTATCGAGTAGAAGGGGTCAATGCATCTGTCACTAGATACGTGACTGTCGCGCGCCTTTAAAACGTACGCAACGTAAGTGCACCTCTGTGGGTCGCGTTGTCGTATTTCAGGCGGATTTGTAATTGTTAATAACTAAATAACGTAGCCAAAATCGCAACTTTTTCATTCTTCATTTTCGTCGAGAACCGCCCCTTAAATTTTCTCCCACCTTAGTCGAACAGCCTGTTTTTAGCGAGAAAGAGAACTAAAAAGTTGTTGCTACACGTTTCGCATCGCCAATTCAGCTTAAATACCGATTTATTTAATGCTTCTGCTTCGAGGATGAATTAAAAAAGTATTTAATTGTTTCTTTCTGAATATTTAGGCGCTTCTCAGATATACATTTTGTTTTCTTTAACGCTTTGTTAGCGTCAAGAGCCTAATACGTATATTCGAAGACGTATTCGCTTTGAAACTGTTTAATTAAATCAAGGCAGTCTCGAAGCATTTAAAGTTTTCTCTCCTAGGACCAATTAGGTCACGCTGAAAGCACATTATGAAAAAGTTCCGATATGGAATGGCTATTAAAAACTGCGGTAACATTTAACATTAACGATTACTCATTGAATGATATATTATTCAAGTGATACTCTTACTGCAAAACTTTTTCGCGCGTTAGGCGAAATCTAAAATTTGCAGGGACGGTAGAATACAATCTAAGAATAGAATGATAAATTAAGTGGGTGGTACTTCTGAGAAACAATATATTAGTATTATATTGTATACATATAATTGTGTATTTTATTGATGGAACTTGGAATTTTACAAACAATTCTCTAACGTTTAACAAAATAATGTATATAATTTCATTGGAGAGTTATACATTTATAACGAAGTTGTTTTTCTTTCTTGCGATCTATGTATACCAAGCTGGTACGATAAAATTAATGTTTTTGTGTGACCATCAACAGGTGTACAGTAAAGGTGCTGTGAAAATTTCTGTGACATGTGCAATGTTCCGGGTGAAATTAATTTCATATCTTTAAGACTGCAAAATAGTTTATTACATTTCTTAGTGATAATGCATGCTAACGAACTGGCACTGAAAGATTTAAGATCCGGTAAATTTATTCAAAGATTTCATCCTGCAAATATATGATCAAAGTAAGCACGCGATCTGTCCTTAAGATACTAGTTATAAATTAAAGTATACAAACAAGCAAATGTATCCTGAATAAATTTACCAGAAATAAATCGACTGCGTTGGCGGAGATGACAAAGCACAAACCCACCTATAAAATCAGCCTAAAATAGTGTATATACTTAAGCTAAAAATATAACAAATTATAAGTGACCAATTGAAATCTGTTGTTGTATGGTTAATTAAGTGTATACACGTTTACTGCAGACTTTATTACGTACCCACACGCCTAGTACCATAACCCTAGTGTCACGATATATGTATCATGTGACCGGAAGCCACAAAGTTTATTATAAATGGGGTAGAAGATTTTGGCTACTCAAGGTCGTTGCAGATGTATAATTTACATTATACAGAATGATTTCAATGACCTCATACGTTTTTCCGTGCGCGTATCAGCTTTCTCGAGCCACGCAGAAGAGGGGAATAGGGGTAACATAGTTAGCTGAAGGGAAGTTGAGAAGCCAAGATCTTCAGGCCCCAGAGTGTATGGGTGGCAGCGTCGAATAATAATTTGATCGGTATCCATTGCTTTTTCACGCTGCTTTGGATAAATAAGTGGCGGGATTGCCGTTGCCACAAGGTGGTGGTGGGGTGGGGGCCCATGGACAGCCGCAGGCTGGTTCGCCGAGCACCCCGGGCCCCGGCGGTGGTACAGCTGGCGGCGGTGCTTCCGGCTCTGGCACCGGCATCGTCGGTGGGACCGGTGGGGTTGGTCTCGGCGTTACCGGGGGCACTACCGGCGGTGGAGCTGGTGGCGGTGCCGCTGGTGGCGGTGCCGTCGGTGGCGGTACCGCCGCTAACAATGTTACAGGTTATCCCTCAGGTAAAAAGTGGGGCCGAGGGTGGCGCAACTGGCGCCGCGGCGACCCCACCCTCATGAAAGGTCTCTGGATGTCGAAGGGACCCCTAGGTAAACCAATCATTCCTTATTCTTTACTCTTATCTTTAGACTTACATTAGAATTCTCATGCATTCAGAAAGAAAATCGATTTTATGCTGCTTGCCGTCATCAGACCCCATAACCGTAAAGTACTAGTTGACTTGTGAATTTTTTCACCTCTTTTGGGTTCCTTGAATCCAGCTCGAATTTTTATGTCGAGACATGAATCGCCGAGAATTTTTAAGTTGTAAGTGTTCCGTTTGATTTCCCCGGTCTGACCACACTGCCTAGTATACAGGGTGTCCCAAAAGTGGTACCTATGGTCATTCGAAGTAACTTTGAAGACCGTAGGCAAGACCCGGAGGCCAAATGGCAACTCGCCATCGACCAATTTCCTTTAAGAACACGTTGGCGCTAACAGGTACGGGTGTCCGTTCATTCTTGCGCACGACGTCTCTAATTGGCTGGACTCCAACGTTAGTCGACCACTGCTGAAAGCGATTCTGAAGAGGGATTCATAAATTCGAGTAAGACAATCGACGGTGTAGAGACTGGGTTCAAGAGTTGGAGTTAAAGACTCCAGTAGCTGGGTGTGCGAAATGGTTATGGACTATGGTGACGGGAAGTATAGAGGAGATATAGCGAAGTCTTGCAACCGATATGGGATCTAATTGGTTCCGATAAGAATAGAATCGAACACACTGTATGCTGTGCGGATATTATAATTTGACTACTGGTACGATTGACATCTAGATGGCTCGCCAATGAGGCGTGAAACCTCTATGTGCATCGAGAAAAAGTGTCCGACTTCGCTATATTTTTCTCCGAGTTGGTGCACGTCGTTATGGGAATGACAATGTTGTGGAATGGTGTCTGCCTTTTCTGTCCAGTTTGTGATCGCATTCCCCTAATTTCTAGATCATTTGACTAAATAAGCTTTCTACGTGTCTCACACAGACCCACGGTTTCCCACTTTAACTTTCAAATCATTCAGAGCGTACCGAATTAGAAAAAGGAAACCATCGGCAATTTCTGGAACTATCAAAAAGACATTGCTGTTGTTTGACCGAATAAGATTTGGGGGCGTCTGTCTAAATTCAGATCTTGAGGTTGCAATATCGATGTAAAAATGTTTAGATGGTACAATAACAAATTGGGTCAAGCACCCTACTTTTTACATCCACTGTACGTAGATGAACTTGAAAGATTGTTCGGTGGTCAAGGTGCGGATGCATGTAACATCTACTTACGATTTCTAATCGGTGTACCCACGTTATTGGCGAAAATTAGGTCGCCATTGATGGATCCGTCTATAACATGGTGATTTCCTATAATCGTCGAGGTTGATAACTACTTCGCCAATGGCTGTGTATCAGATATCGCGGTCACGTACCGAACTATTTAATCCGTAAGAAGTATGTAGACACAGGGAACACCGTAATCAGCGTAGCTTCTTGTACATTGTGTTTGCCCGAGCCCCGAGGTAACCGCGCAAAGTTCTTCTGCAAGTTTGGCGGGTTACGGTTATAATTCATTTGCAGTGTCCTAAGCGCGTATGTGTGGTACATGCGGTTCACGGAGCTGACGACTTTCGCCATTAACGTCTTCAGATTTTCTCGGATCATCAATTCACTCCCGACTTCATTCTAATTTTTCCCATTCGGCTCTCTGGATTCACTTTTTTACACTCCATTTATTCGATACTCATCGGTTATAAATATTTTCGCTGCCGGCGTTCTGCAATTTTATTCGGAATCCTCTATTAGCAAGTTTATGCCCAGCACGGTAAAATTACGCTTTGAACGGATTGTTGATCGTCGATATAAAGTTATGTTTCCAGTTAACGGTATTAAATTGCATGCGCTACTTCAGTGAAATACTTGCTGTAAATGTGTTATCGTGCTTTCAAAATTTTGGCTGAGAATGCGTTTACTAGCAGACAGGGGATTTTATGTGTTCATGGGAAAATTGAGTAGGTGTAATATGAAACTGTAAACACACACACTCAGCCTATATTTAATATTGATCTCTATAGAAATGGTAAAATTTCATCTAAATCCACAAATAATTAGGTCGTTGATAGTTACACATTGAATAAGTACTAGCATAAATGCGAGTGGGGCCGCGTCGCGTCGCACAGTGGGCTGAATGCCCGATTTCAGCGGCCACAGCTAGTTCAAAATTCGCTCAATATTGAAACTGCTGTAACTTTGCTAAAATTTATCCAAATTTGATGAAAAAACAACCATCTTAAAGCTTGAGATTTCTACATTTTGTACTGCATACGGTTTTTGCTCAAACGGATATTCCGAGTGCAACATTTTTACTATAAAGAGGAGCGTATTAGATTGTAAAGTTTGTAGTTATTTTTCAATGAAGTACTGTGGATTATAATCAATATTTTAACGTTATTCGTCTATTTTATGTACACTATCGAAAAGTGTCATCATTTAAAATTAAAATATCTTTTTAAAATAGTTATTACAAAGCATAATCTCCGTTATTTATAAAAGTATGGAAAAATTTTATGAACAAAATTTGCACGGTTCAGAGGGGGACATGTTGTGGCACAAACATTTTCTGCGTGAGTGGAGGCATGAGTGGAGATTTCAAGGTCACCTTGATTTCTCTTATAAAGAATGTCCTTTTTTATACCATAGATCGATAGAGTATCAAATTCTGAGTATAAAAGTGTTGACCTTCGTATGTCCTAAACCTAATAGTTAACGAGATATTATCAAAAGAAGAAAACAAATTATTTCGATAGCATCTCGTTAACTCGTTAACTTTTTACTCAGAATTCAATAGTCTATCGATTCATGATACAAAAAGTAGGTCTTTCGACTTAAAAAAATCAAGGTGACCTTGAAATCTCCTCTATGCCTCTACCCACGCAGAAAATGTTTATGTCGCGACATGTCCCCCTCTATACCGTGCAAATTTTGTCGATAACATTTTTTCATATTATTACAAATAAAGGCAATATTTAAAGTGTGGACATAGTTATTGCCCCACCCTGTATATTATTTAAATTTCATGTGTATACTGTTTCCTTATTTTAGTGTATATAGTGTGTGTTATTGTGTGTTTATTATTGTTATTTAGTGTTTATTTATGTTAATACGAAGACGTAGCGAAAGCGAACATGCAGGACGTGAGAAATGCTGCCATTTTTTCGTAGATCAACTATAAAACACGGAGTAGCGCGTAGTAGCAGCCATTTTTTTCTTGTATCTTAATCAGAAAACTTCAAAGAACACGATGGCATAGAAATGAACACCCGATCGCACCCGGAGGTATAACAAAGTCATTATCAAAATCTTAGAATCATAAAGAAAGTGACTGAATCGTTGGTTATCTTTAAATATTAATAACTAAAAAAATGTATATAGTACGAAAGTGAATTTCTCTTAAAAGTATACCTTATACTTAGCTGAAAAAACTTCTATAAAACACAAATCCGTTAGTGTATGTAAATAAGGTAACAATTACTAATAGGTGAATTCGTTGAAAAATGAGAGCGTGTTAACAGGATTTCAAACTTCCGACAAATTTGCTTTATGGACACATGAATGGGAAAACGAATGATGGGAGATTGTTCCTCAGATATTCAACTAACTCAAGCCAGAAAAATTGAATCTTGACCGCTGAAATCGGGCATTCAGCTCACTGTGCGTCGCGTCGGCTCTAATTGTTCGCTTAAGGGTTATTGACGGCGCGGAGCGGCGCCATGACCTTTAATTCGCGATAATCTCGAATATTTCCCGCCGCTATCGTCTGAAACTTTTACGTTGCTTATTCCGGTTGCTGGCTTATCATCGTAAGCAATTTCCCGACATGTCGCGAACGAAACTTTTCAGGTTTATGAACTTACTTTAGAAGCAGCAGCAGCCAGAAAGTCTTATATTGCAACACGGGCTCGTAAACCATCTCCGCGGATAGTTCAATTTCTTGGAAAGCCGTTCCGTATGGTATTGTCGTACGTGTCACTCTCCGATGGAATAGCGAATCAAGGATATTTTCGCACGTGCAGAGACAATAGGGCTATCACGGAGACCCGATCTTTACGATTTTTGCCGAGAATTCCACCGGTTATGCGATCACTTGGCACGATTCGTCTTCTCGCGTCTAATACGCGTCGATTTACCCGTAAATCGAAGATAATAGACCGCGAGCGACGTGAAAAATTCATGAAACGGACGAACGGTACGCGCCTTTTCGCTCACGTCCTTCGTATTCAGATTTCGGATTTAACTTTCAGATACTAGGTAAACCATGATCTTAGGCTGTGCTCGCGTTCGGTGACGAATACGTTGGCATCTGTCTGGACTGCTACTAATAAAATGTGTACCTATACAATGTGGAAGTGTATAAATGTTCCATACTTACTCCAGACAGAAAATATATAAGGTCGTTGTGCAGGAGATACACGATTTTACGGTGTCTGTGGTATAGAGGGCTTTTATCAAGAAATATACTGTTATGACTCTGAGTTTATTACTGTACGTGAAAGATCGGAATTTCTTGTGTCGAGAACCAAATCTAAACAACGTGTACAGCAGAAATTCGATTTCACAGTTTCCCTCGCTGCAACCATTAGCGCAGAAACGAAAATTAGCTTGAAATTCGTGATTCCTCGAACGCAGCGCGCCTCTGAATCACGCGAATCTGCATAAAGTTTCGCAGTCTAGTTACCGCCGAACGACTTCACTTTTCCATCGCGGGGCATCATACACGTTTCACCACCGATGATGAACTTAAACGTCTCGAACTAAACGAAGCTTTCTCTTGACCACCTGGCTCTCCATTCGATCGATAGACCCTGCATACTTTCCTGCGGCACGATAACGATATTCCGGCATGCGATGCACGTGTCCACGATCCCTGCAACCGCGTCGACCTCGTCTATGCATATGTACAACACGGACGACCACCGATCATCTCCGGAATGCCCAGACTCTTTAGGTAACGCGGAGGCGTACATCTTCCTGGCGTTGCTGATCGGTTTCGTGACCGTGGTAGTCGGTTGCTGGCTGTCGGACAACTGTTGGTCCCCGGAACCAGAGGGGGTGGTCACCCTCGCATAGCCTAGTGCAGACTTCCGTTCGTCCAGGCGATAACACCTACTAGGCGGGCCCTCCACCGGAAGTATACCGGACATCGTCCGCACGGAGGATGGCAACGACGCCGGGAATCAGCGGCCGTTGCTCGACATCAACGACAACCATACGCTACCGATCATCTGACAGCGCGCGAAATTCTGCATCGCGAATACCTTTCGCGATGCATGCTAGACCGAGGCTGTTCGGCAATCGGCAAGCCTCGTGGGCGGCAGCGTTTCACCAGATCGAGGGATTTCTGGGATAAATATGCAACAGTCAGAATCTGAGTGACGTTACCAAGCTGTCGTGGCTAGGTAGGGGGAACGAGGGGATCAGAGTTACCCTCTTTCTGTCATTAGAAACATGTAAAGTGGGAGAAAAGTCTTGACCTGCCAGTTTGTTGTCCGCCGATTTGTTTATGTTCGGAAAAGTAAAAGTACGCCGCCCATATCGACGATAGCCGAACAGCAATGTACTAGACACTAGACTGTCATAGAACGTGCGATGACAGCGGTAGAGGGTGGGGGGCAGCAGACAGGGGTGCTAAAGGGCACCATCGAGACAGGTGGGCCACCCGAGCGTGGAACCAATTGTTCATCGAAATATCGACATATCCGGCCGACGCGCGACGGGACGCGATCGAGGCCCCGATCCGATCGCGAAGAGATCGCCGATCTCGACGTATGTAATACCATGCCAAGATCGTAAGTTGCTGAACATTTACAAACTGATCAGCATAGAGGTAAAGATTTCGAGTCTAGACGGTTGCTCAGCGTTACCAGTTCAGAGAGATGAATAGTAGGGGAAATGCTATAGTCAGAACCTGAGTGACGTCACGAAGCTAATCTATTCCCCCCTGACGGGACGACTGATGATGTCGTGATTCGTGCCGAAGGTCGCGAAGGAAAGTATCGTTCGGTTAGGTAAGTAAGCAGTATTATTTGGTTATAATAAGCAGTATTATTATTGGTAAGGCCAAGCAGTATTATTAGCTAGATAACCTAGCCTCGCCCTAACTTTACGGTACGGTTCTTACCTTCCCCAACTACAGTACGGATCGCGACTTCGCTAAGTACCCCCACTATTGATAGGACAATTCTCAGATCGTGACGTCTGCGATCCCTGTGGGGGATGTTTTGCCGTGACGCTGCTCCTGCTGGTTCTATAATCCTTTCCAGGAAACCTCACCTACTATAGATTGTTCGTAATAATACATTAATACAATTTGTAGCTGCTCGGCAACTTACGATCTCTGCGCAGTAGTGCTCGTTCAAATTTGCAAAGTTTGGGATCCAGGAGCGACATTCGTGCGACACAGGGTAGCGTTTCTCTTCCGGGAATTGACACGAGCACAGAGACAAAGCGGTAGTGCTCGGTTAAGTTACTTTTGATTGAATCTTTTGTATTGGGGTTGCGCACACGTATTTATTGGTCTCGTTACTGCACTAGTAATCATTTAAAATGGCTGATATTTTGAAGCTTTGAAACTTCAGAAATTCAATATCGCGGACATTACTGAAACTTAGTTAATATACTGAACATACAATAACTCAATTAACTTACCCTATAACACAAAGATCGGTGTCCCGAAGGTCCTGCGCTCTCCTATCGAGCTCGAGGCACCAAACGGGCGGGGATGGGTCGTGGAGACGTGAGCGTTACAGTTTTCGATGAAAGCCGAGCGCTACCTGTACATCGTTCCGTTTTGTTCCCGGGGTTGTTTTGTTTTCGGCGTCGCGCTCGAGTACGCTGCGACTGCGACGCGTCGCGCCGCGATTAATCGGCGCGAAATATCGAATCAACAAGATCGATAAGGTGATCCGAGAAGACCGTGGGCGATCGACGAGATCGATGCTCGATTATTCGTACCCGGCCTGCCGAGAACGGCCGATACACGTTCGGTTCGATCCCGCGGCTTTCCAACCGTGAAAGCTAGACGAGCGTGGATTATCGGGTTAATTCGCGGGGCCGTCGAGCCTCGCCGCGATGAAATATGAAAGTAGAGAGCCGCTTTGAAGCTCGTAGTTAGGCGAAAATCCGGAGTGGGTCAATAATTTCGTTTAGGGGCCCGCTGATGGATTTCGATGATGGGGACGCGACACGGCGCGCCGCGCCGGGGTCCATCGCGTTGGAACGAGCACAGTAATTAGTCGGCGGAACACGAGAGAATCAGGATCGTCCCTTGCGCATACGCACACCTGTGCGCACCTGTGTGTTACACGTGCCCGACGTGCCACGATCCACCGTCTGTCTTAATCACCGGTCAGGAGAGTTTATACTGCTGCATCGGCGAGCTGCAAGTTCCCGTGAAGGACTATATGTACGTAATAGAACCTCGAAGGTTCAATCTTCGAGCGCTAACCCGCTACGCGTTCGTCCCCTCGATCATTGTACTCGAGAGAGCCTGTTCTTGTACGATAGTAAATGATCATTTTTTTATGAAAACGACACGTCGCCGAGAATACGTTTTACTTCTGTCTTTTGGTAGGCGTAGAACGGAGTTGCGTGTGTCTGTGTGTGTGTGTGTGTGTGTGTGTGTGTGTGTGTGTGTGTGTATTTCTTTTGTGGTTCGGCAGATTGTGGCAGTCGGTTTCGATGATCTCGTGACGAGGAATTCATTCTCCTTCATAACATTGAACATTTAATGTTCGAATCCGGTGGACCGCGTTTAGGATGAAATTGTGTACCTGACAGATTAGATTTGTATCCTTTATGCCGCGGCGCAGGCGGATCGACGCGATAAAGACTCCGCGAATCAGTCTGCGATGCGGATTATTTAATCGGTGAAAGTATCATCAATTATCGACACGCGGTACGATGCTAGATCGATTTGTTAGATCAGCGCTTTTGTCCACCGACACTTTTACAATCATTGCAAAGCGGTAGTCATTAAACGGTTATTAGATTTTTATCTTCCACCATATTACAGCTTTATGTTCTCGAGAACTTATCGGCAGAATTTATTTCAATGGTTCTTCGTGAACCTTTTTCGTTCTACGGCGAATCTCGCATTAGGAATGTTGAGTTGACGGTTTCGTCTTTATTTGACGGTCAGCCGTTTGATATTAGGTGGCGAGGGGCCTCGAAATAAAGTTTGTTTATTTGTCTCGCTCAAAACGCCGCAGCCCGGGGGCATCGAGGACCAACGGCGCAACGGCCGCGTTGCGCCGTATTGCAGCTTCCTAAGAATGATAGAGATATTCATGAATTCCTTATGGCCTCGGTGAAGAACTTCTTCGGTTGAATATACGGTATAACGGGGGCGACAAGAGCTCTCGCACCGGAATCCAGCATTATGTACGATTGTAGCAGCTTAAAAGTTTCCGCAACCCGCTGCCACATCCTCCGTCTCTGCGAGTTTCTACGGATTTTGCTTTCAATTAGATAGCGACGATTGTCTCCCCGACGAGATGGCTAACAGGGGAGGGGCGGTCGTTTACCTGCTAACCGAGAAGCGAGGTCGCTTCGTTTATTGAAAGCGTTGTCGCTGCGTGCTATTGTAAAAAGAAGAAGGAGAAAAAAGAACGCAGAAAACCGAACAAACGCGGATGACAAAAGAAAAGATAATGTGCGGATCGTTTGTAATTTTGTAAGATTTATAATACATTAACAACACTTTCTACACGGAAAGTACCACGAAACTTAATCGTACGTCGTCGTCCCCTCGCGTTTGAAACTCGATCTTCGATCGGTGTTACCAGCGGAACCGTGCGTTTTCCATTAGGTCTGTAACAGCGGATTAACCGTGACAAATTCATGCACCTGCGTCACAGTGCACGCTGCGCGCGGCCTAGTGTGCATCGTGGAGACTCGATCGATGAGATTTATAGCGTTCTTACATTTCCAACTGGTCCCCCTCTCCTCCTCCCCCCCTCCTCATCCCTCTCCCAACCCGGATACTTTCGCGAATCGCCACACGGAATAATCAATTTCGAGCTGACTAACCTTCGAAGACTCTGTTCGAATAAAAAATTGCTCAACTTTTCCATTTACGCGGGCCCCGAGTTGTTCCCGTTCTTTCGGCAACGTCATGCACAACACACGACTCGCATCCTGTTATTTTTGTATGAAATCAAGCGTGCGATCGGACGGCTTACTTCAAAGGAGAAACACTACGACATTATGTTGGTTCTATTCGTAGACTTCGGATTTTATGCATTCGTGGCAAAAATAATGGATTCGCCAGATGCAGAACTGTAAAAGATTATTTTGCCGAATTAAATGATGTGACGTTCTATTAAAATTATTTAAAGAGGAAACGCAGTTTTATTTGACTTCCGTTTCCGATCGATTTGGACAGCTTTTATTTTGCATAAAGATCCGCAGTCTAGTTGCTCGTATTTATCGACACAGTTGAAAGCATTCCACGACGTGGTAGACGTTCTATGTAGCCTGTTTATGGATTTATTTCGTCCATGCCCGAGCGCTATTTCGCAACCACACATCTGCAGAATAGGCGCAAAGGGCGTACGAAGGTTTTTACTATTCGGACACGCGTCGCGCCCCGATATTCGCTGACGACAGTCGGCTGAAATTTCGCCTGCAAAGTGCAGCTTAACTCGACGCGCGCCACACTGTCAGTCCGTAAAGATGCAGTGTTTAATTTCGCGGCGAGCAGTGGTTTTGTACGGGGGTGTAGAACTTTTATGAAACCACCGGATAAAAATGAACAATGATTTGCTAAACAAAATTCAGTGTACTTGGTTACTGTGTTAGATTCAATATTTATTGACTTACGGAATAAACCGATGCATGTTACGAATTATTCTCGATCGTGGAAAATGCTTGAAAATTTATGATCTTGGACTGTGAAAGAGTTGTATTATTCTCTCAGATTTTTCCGAGATTCTAGACTAGAAGAATACCCATCGAGATTATATCCGAAAAGATTTTCTCTCGCAGCAGAAGGAGTATATCGATTCTGGCCCGATACCGCCAGAATATCGCGTTTCGTGATGGAAATTCGCAGTTACAGAGAGCATTTGTGAATCCGAGTCTCGGAGAAGAGCAGGGCGGTGTTTTTTTTCGGACGTCTAACATTTCCGGGGTCGGCGTAACCACGTTTTTCGTTTACGTCGATTAAATCGCAGGCGGGCGCGCGGAGAGGCCAACTCTCGAGAGAGTGAAATTTTTGCGGATCCATTTCGCGGATGCTGGCTGCGGAAAGCGATGAAATTTCGATGCACCGGCGCGCGTCGCCGCGCCGAGACTCTCGAGCCCCTGCGAGACGCATGCCTATATGTACGGACGCTACGCCGAACTAATGCTGCATTACTACGGGCGTCGGACACAAATTACCTTATCACCGTTCCTATACGAGCTCCCAGAGATATACACGGCCAGTCACACAGCTTTACAATACGTGATCGAAAAGGTAAAAGTAATGGAGCCACCGATTCGCCAAACCAATGAAATCCAGGGAAAATAAATGAATATATACGTTCGAAAGAAAAGTTGTACATTTTTCTCGGTATTGTTGCAATTATGGTGAGGGTTCATTAGAATATTCGGACTCGTGGCGGCCAATGCTCCGTATTAAACCGTGCGCGCGCAACACGTTATCACGGAACGGCGTTATTACGCTAACAATCGCGGCGTTAATTTCAGGCACCATTGTAATAATGGGACCTACTGTCAGATCTTCCGCATTCCGACATTCGTAGAGCGAGCCGCACAATTAGTGTAACTATGCGAAGCTGCGGTGACGTTTCCTTGTTCCCACCGCTAACGCTCTCCTAATAAATAAGATAATCCACGCGTTAACCTAGTGTTATTAAAAGGCAAACCGACGAACAAACAAGGTATCAAAATAATAGGAAAACGAAGAAAATGCAAACAACCGGAATTGAATATCTTTCGTAGATAAGCGTACAGCGATATGTATTTATTTATCGTAAGGGCTGTGCTATGTCATGACAAGGTCATCTCATGCTCCTCGCATGCAATTTCAGGTCTCATCGATCTTCGAATCAGCACTGTAGGATACTGCTACTTAGACTGTACGGTAATTGACTAATTAACCCTTAGCGGTCGAGTGGCGCCTCTGAGGCGCCATTAAAAGTTGCTGTACCATTATTGAAAATATTGTTTACATTATTAGATATGTGGGTATATAATCAATTACTGAACATTTAATTATTTCATAAACTGTAATATCAATTTCATATCCACCAAATTTAAAATCTCATAAAAAATGGCAATATTTTAGGTCGGAGGAAATGTTTAGTTTTCGAGTTAAAATAGCTCCGACCGCAAAGGGTTAAACTAATTGCAATGATAGCCCCTCAGATCCGAGAGATCAGATATTCAACCAGTACTGTCCAATAAAACCTAATCAGATTGTTCCTGCACTTTGCTCAAATTGTCTTATTACGTATATTGTTAATATTCTTATCTGGGTGCTATCTCCTCTCTTGTTTCTTCATTTTGTTGATTCTTCTACTGGGTCGTCGTTCATTCTCAAATTCAAATTTTAAAAGTAGAATTTGATATTCCCACGGTTCATGGATTAGCGAATATCGTGCACAGTTGGCCCATACTCCATACAAAGTCAATACTCTCCCTCCCCTTTCTGGCAAGTAGTGTAACGCTACCAGTTAAGAGCTACGGAAACACTGCACGGCAGCACTTTGTCGCAGGTTGAGCGACTTGTTCTGGTAGGAATCTCATTCGAAGTTAGTTAAATGTTATTCATCTCTGTTCCACTAGTGAACACGAGCGGGAACAAAGTTCTGGTAGATATTAATATGAACCCGACATTGTTAATGCGAGAGTGACGTCATTTTCGGGGAAGGATAATACATGATGGAATAATTTTACACGGAACGAACATTAAAACCAGTGTTCAAGAAGAACAAATTTTTTATATATTTTGCAAGATCATTCTATCTGTACTTTTCCTAATTTCCCAGCTTTGCGTTCTCATAAAATGCACTTGCGTTCAGTAATTTAATTTATGAACAACTTAAAACTACTGAAAAATATGCTGAAGTTAATACGAGTCTCTCGAAAACCACACGCGGTTCGTCAACCCTTTAACGTCGGCGTTTCAGTCCACTTTAAACCCTTCAAAGACTTCGTTTAACTTTCGACTTGCGTCTGCTAAACCAAGTTGTCATTTAGTTTTATTACATCTAATAACGAGCTGCTAGTAATTACTATCTCTCTTATCATTTTTCCCAGAAGTCCAATATACGGTCTACGTTTTAGAACCTATCAAAGAGAGAGCTATTATAATTTAAAGGATGTTTGAACAATTACGCGAGTTTCTATGCAACGAGGCTCATCCAGTAGATGGAAGTATGAGATTCCTGTCCTAATTCGATAGCCAGTGGCTGTGGGCAGTGAACGCGTTAATCTTCCGAAGTTCAGCAGACCGTCGCGGTTTCGCAATCCCGAGTTTGCCGTGACAATGCAACGCAGACTCTCTCTCCCTGGAAGAAATGATCGGTTACCACGAGGTCTCGAAAGAGAATAGCATGGTCGAGGGCGTGGTTTCCACCATAACTCATCGCTTAGACCGGAAGTTCCCCTTCGGCTATGGCTCGGAAGATCGAAACGCCTTTCGCTAACCCCTCGTCCCATACGGTCTCGTGAAATCCGATCGGAATTTCGGCCGGAACATCGGCTTGACGACGTGACGGGCAGATAGCGTTGACTAAGCAGAGTATTTCAACGACATTCGACTGGCGTCATAACCTTTATTGTCGCTCGTTCGTCCATTGTCAGCGTCGCGCGCAACTTATCTTTTGTCCCTCGGACTGAGAAAGGGATTTCAACTTTGTCGCTGCTTCGGAAGATTCGATTCCACGGAAATCGTTCTCATTTAACCTTCGAGAGGATCGTCGGAAAATTTTCGACCCGAATGCTCTTTTGTGAGTTATCCTTCAGACGTATCAGAGAAATCTACGCTCTCGAACTAATCCGTTTGATTAAGTGGAGGAAATCCTTTCTGGCTTCCTGTCAGTAGATATTCATTTTGTGTACGTTGCAGACAATATTTCGATAATATAAATATTGCGTATTTTCCATTTCATTTGCCGACCTTTCTGGCTTATCGGTTTTTAGGTATTTTTATTGGAACGGAATGAGATTTTCACTCGACTAGACAGAGTGATCACAGTGCCGAGAAAACAGGATTTTTGACATGAAAGGAGGTCACTTTCATATAAGTTGGACATACATATATTAATTTTACAATCTTACTATAATTATTTTAATAATAATCGAAGAAGTTCCTGAAAATATCTGACTGATGAGGTGGGCCGAGTATTACGTGATATACATTCGTATATTCTACAGGCTGATCTGAAATGACAAAGTGCATCGAAAGATCAAACACCCGAGGGATTAAGTTGTGCAAATGAAAAGTTTCTGAAAGGGAATAGCGAGCTCGAATGATGCAATAAGCCGTCACCCACAGTTGAAATGTTAATAATATTATTGATTACGCGTTTAGTTTCCCCGGTTGTTTCAAGTTAGAAATTGAGCTAAGAGCGCGCGATCGTTAAAGATAATAGCACAGAAAGACGGAACAGTTCCTAATGGCTAAAGGAGATCAGCTGTCAGAGGCATCATAACTTTCCTCGAGAGAAACAATCATCTCGCGCGACGCGGTTTCATTTGACTTGCATCGCGGGACCGACAATATTTGTAACGTTGTTTGGCGTTCCAGAAAGTTTAATTGCTCAGTCTCCGGCTGTAATACGTTGAATATGTAAATCGTTGTCGGTCCCACAATTCTGGTTTCTATAATGCCGCGAGAAGAAATTTTCGCTGTTCTCTTTTCAATCGATAGACCACGTCAATTGTTCCGCGGCGAAACTCGTTCGACGACGAATCGGTGTTTCTGTAAAGTTGTCCATTCGCAATTTTGCCCCCTGTCCCTCTTATGTTCTCGAATTAAAATTAAAATTTCAAGCGAGGAAAGGTGGGCGGAAAACTTTCCTTTTAGCGAGCATGAGGTTGAAGCGTTCCGCGGCGAACAAGTATCGTCGAACAACTTCTAATTCCTGAGGGGGATTGTTCTGACCATGCATTAGGGGCTCAAGGTATCTCCTTGCTAGCACCGTTTCGTAAAATTGATTTTTCTCGTCAGTTCCGACTGTTTCATCAATTATTTTACGAATCCGTATGCGACGCCCAGACAATGCTGAATGTTTACAGATCGTGTCTTCTCAAATGACATAAGCCGTTTTGTTTTGCTAGAAGGTAGTACAATTTCCATCGTTACGAAAATGCTGCATTAGCCAAACCGATTAACTCTGCGACAGAAAAGTAGAGAAAATCGATGAAAAGTAAAGTCCGAATCGAAATATCGAAACACTTCGGCGGTTAATCGATTTGGCCTGCGAACGACTCATTTCTCAATACTTTTTCGATAAAAATCCGCAGTCTTCTCGCATCCAAGGGTACAATAACAGTGTACCGAAGGAACTTGTTCACTTTGGATGCGCTGTCTGTCCGTCACCTGATGGCTAGGCAAAAAACACGGGCTCATTTTTGTCAAGAATGGAAACATCTCTACACGAAAAACGAAATTAAATTCCAGCCGTATACATCCAAAGTGAAAAGTCTAGAATCGTCTTTGAAGAATCTAGAAATTAAATCGACATTCGATCATTCATCCGAGTTTTCTGGATAAAATCTCGGTTGTAGGTAAGTTGCGTTTGCTCGACGATTGAGAGAGAAAGAGAGAGAGAGAGAGAGAGAGAGAGAGAGAGAGAGAGACCGATAAGCGTTAAACCGTAGGAATAGTTAATGTGCTTCGGACATATGCCAGCAACGACGATATCCGGGAAAGCGAGGCCAACGCGTGAAATCGACGAAATTAGCCGTCGATGACTGCGATCTCCGATTCCGACGCGACGCGACGGTGCGCTAAGCGTCTCGTGATTTCGAAAACATCGATCATTCGACCGTGTTTCTCCTGTGACCGGGATTTTCGGGTTCGTAGATAGAGCGGCGCAGGAGATGATTCGAGGATGACACGGAGAAAAAAAAAAGAAAGAGAGGGGAAAAAAAAAAAAAAAGGAAAATAAAAGTCAACGTGATAATAACGTACTAAAGTGGACCAACGTCGAAGCCACACACCGGAAATTCTAAAAAAGGAAGGGTCGTAGAAGTAGATGGACTCGCTTGAAAGTGTTTAGAGGTACCCACCGCGTTAATCTTTCGGCCGGTCGATCCTGTTCTGACACAGTGCGCGAATGGTGCCGGAAAATCACGTTTCTTATCGAGATGGCAGGACAGTTCAGAGTTTTGTTGATCCGTTTCGATGTTTGCTGGATCACCTCGATGCATACCCACCATTGAGGCATCGAAACAAATGGATCGATCGTTGTAGTTACTGGTTGTGGAATGTGTTCGAAGATTTGTTCATGTTGCGGAAACATTCCAGAATCAGTCTTTAGTTCTCTGACGAAGATGTTCAACAGTGAGCTCCAACTGTGGACAGTTTTATCGATGGATCGAGTGATAAGCTGGGTTCGATTTTTATGGAGATTGGCCGGGTAATGGGTTGAGAACGTTTCCGCCCTGTCTGGGGAAAGAACTAAATAGAAAATTACTCACTCTCATTGCAAAAACGGACGTGAATCTAAGCAAGTGCAGAGAAAAACAAATGGTCACAAATCAAATCGAACTTATTACTCGTTCAGAGATTTTAACATGAACATTGATTTAGTAACGTTGCTTTAGAGTTAGAAGCGAAGAATTTCCCTATTGTTTTACATTTATTATAGAAAGGTGCTGTCGTACGTCGATTCGAACCCACGGCGAAAATTGTTGTTCAAGTTCGAATTTCTAAAGCATAAAGTTAAACGAAATGGTCGAGCCGAAGGACTAACTCTAGTTAAGCATAGCGCGAGAACTTTTATCGGCTTTAGTTGCGTTCACGGTACGTACTTACACGTACATATGTATGCGTGTACTACGCTGTCGGAACTGTTTATAGAGAGGCAGACAGAGGTACTTCCGCGGAATTATATGTATACACGCGTCGGTATTTATGTATATACAGTATACAGTATACCGCAGGACACTTCCTTTTCTAGTACGTTTTAAAACAAACCAACAGCTCTAATTGTTACAACGCTGCGACCTTTTGTATTCCTTGTTGTACCGAACAGGCGGAACTTTACGCTGGAACAACCAAACCCGTCAGAATTGGCGGACTTCGAGCTCTCCATTTCGCAATGATTGTTCGCTATGGACATGGCTCAAGACTCGCAGCATTTCTATCTGTACGCGTGTCTGTATCTCACGCGAAGGCTTGATTCATTTTTTAACAAATGAATTTTCAGCTACTACGTAGAATTTTTCTAGTTGATTCGAGTCATATTCGTGACTACAGACGCATACTACTGCGAGTATGAATTGCAACGAAGAAAAACCGAATTCGATCGAATGATCTGTTCTAATATGAAATATGCAACCGCGGTGATCAAATTATTAGAGTTACTTGCATAAGTCGTTTGACAACTTCATATTATAGATCGCGGATTTTTATGTATTCACGCGATGTACAGATTCGCAAAATACAAAAAAAAACAAACATTGTTATTAATAAGCACTGAAGTATTATGCTTGCTAACAATAAATATTGGTACGAACGTAGACAGCATTATTTGCCCAATAAATACATTTTTCGTATTGTCATTCTAATCATTTGATCACCTGCTGCAATTGAATAAAACCTTATCAGGAAAGTTGGAAAATCCGTGCAAACAATCACCCAAAAAATCCCACAGAACTCGTTCTAATGAAAAGTTGAGTACAGTATGGTTTCAGAATTGAAGCGTAATACAGTGATTGCTCTGGAACCCTTCCAGATCATACAAACCCTTGAGATCTCTGATTTACCAACTGTATCGACAGAATAATGTGTATTATGATTATTTTGTTTAATGGCGGTGTTACTCGAAACAGGCAAAAAATTGATTTGCACCAGTTTTGCATTAAACGGCATTAACATGGTGTTAAACTTTCGATTTTGATAAGGACGAGCGATTTTGCTTTCTCACCTCGAACTCGCGTTTCTTTCGGGCTCGAGTTCTCGCTCGCAATTTCCATATTATTTAAAAATGACAGTGTGCTTGTGGAGAGTGAAAATGTAACAAAGAGTGGAAGAAATCTAGCGATATAATTAGAGCAACGCAGGTTCGTTGGCTAGTTCGAAGCGAGCTGGTTAAGCTACTGTACTTCGGCTGTTTCGATTTAGCGGTAACGATAGGCAGCTTCGGTTTCCTGTTTCACACTGTACGATATGTATGATAATTTTGTATGTACACCAGTACAACCCCATAGGATAGCCGTCGTTCGATGGCCGTCGATACTCTTGGTTGATCGCCGCCGCGCCGCGAACGGGGGTGCACCTCACACCGGCGAGCTTCGAGAATTCTAACATTCTAACTTTTGCTATTGTATAAGTAATGAGCTTTTACGTCCGTATACTGCTCGCGATTACTAGTATATTTTTTATCGAATGGAAAATCGTATGGCGCGATCGATAAAGTGTATGCACAAACTCTCCTAGACGAGTACTATACATAATAACCGAGTTTCCGAGTTTTCCGTGGGAAATCTAGTACCGCGTAGTATCGTGCAAGGACCAATTCGTTCATAGACCAAGAAGATATTCGCCGTCGTTGCTAACGATAAGAGAATGAACGTTGATTTTCTACACGGTTTCCTTCGTTCGACGAAATTTCTTCACCGTAAACGTTTGTTACGTGTTCTTGCGTACAGAAGTATCGATTCTGTTCGGTAAATCCTCCCCGCTTGTTGCCTGGACGAAGAAAGATGGACGTGGATCGATCGTCCGCTGAGTGAATCAAGAATTTTTAACGAGTCCGTCACCCCGCCTTGTACGAAAGTTGAATTGTTACTGAAATTCCCAGCGGTAATGAAAAATTTCATCACACAGCAAATCCCGGCTTACGAAGTTTCCATTTTCTTAAATCCGTTTCGTTTTTTCCCCGAAGAAGTTCCTCGGCTCTGCGATCATTTCGCGAATGCTGCTCGCGTAATAAACGTATTACACTTGAAACTAAGGTCCCCCGATTACCTGGAAATCTCTCAACAATTATCTCGATTGGGAGAGATAATGGGTTACCTTGAATTCCCCGTTTCAATTAAAGTAAATGAGAATAATGTTTCTTAGCGGAGGGTCGTCGTCGGGCAAATTCGTTATCCAGATGAAGAGGTTCAAGCCATGAATAAAAGATAGCCAGCCGGTCGCCCATTTCTTGAAGAATAAACTTACGAATTCTAATTGGGGAATGAAATCACATTTCCGCGGTCGATGTGTCTGCACGCACACCCTAAAGCATCCTGTAGTCCGATTAATCATTTAAACCCCAGGATTAAACTCTTAGATACTCGTTCGGCGTGTTGTTTCGATGAGTTTCTACTTTCTACGATCTTTGTTCGAACTGGCCCTTCCACGCTCATATCTCATCTTTCAGACCACAAATGTGTGCGGAAAGTCTACTGGAAAAATCTAAAAAAAAAAATTATTTCTTAAAAAAAATGATTTTAATTGCTTCTGTTGATGTTCTTCTCCCTGCTAACCAGTCCCCAGAATCATTTGCAACAGACCAGGTTCTACATATTTGTGTTCCCAAGATTATTCCCAATAGGCCTGCCGAGCAATTCAGATCGCTCTAATTGCGCATCTCCGGGGAGAATGCAAGAGACTAGGTGAATTTACCAAATTGCACCAATGTCCACAAGTATTTGGACATTTCTGGATTTGTGCCATTGTTTACTTTCCATTGGTTTTATGCCCTGCATTTATTCTAAAGGAATTTAAACGCGATTTATTCATGTGCACGCATCTGGGAACTTCGGGACTTGAATTATATCATATTTTCTGTCGATATTGCAACGCGAATGCATTGCACAGGAATTACTTTATGCTGAATGGGAAAACTGATTTATTAACCTGTACACATTCGGAGAGATGTGGATTATATTTTCGGTCATTATTATATAGCGTAAATTTATTATAATCAATATCATGATTATAATTCACTATATTATTATTACGTCTCGATTCTTTCTTCGTCCAGAGCCTAGAATCGCGTCAATAGATAATTCTAATCGATGTGCATACACAAAGAGTTTAGCTGCAACGTCCATTTCTTGCTCACTGGGACTTCAGTGAGCAATGTAAATACTTTGGTATGTGTGTGCCTATTTCCGATAGTTAATATTGTTATCGTATATATACATGTATATACAGGATGCGGCCGGACGGGTGGTACAACCGAGCAGAGGATGATACTACATGTAAAAATAAGTCGAAAAAAGAAACATTTTTTCGTTTGACGCTTCGTTTTCGAGACAATCGAGTTTATGTCCCGCCAGGTTCGCGTGCTTTAGTATACACACAAAGTAGAATTGGTCGATCATGGTCAGACGCGTCAGACGATTCCTATGCAATATCACGTGTATTCGCTGCATTCTCAAACTCGATTGTCTCAAAACGAAGCGTCAAACAAGAAAATGTCATTCCTTTTTTTCGAGTTAGTTTTACATGTAGTATCACCCTCTGCGCGGTTTTACCACCCGTCCGGCCACACTCTGTATATATACGTATATATGTATATATAGATATACCGTACATTGTACAACTGTACCTTGAATGACTGAATACGAAGAAAAGAAAAGAACAAATTTAACACATTAAACTAATTGTCAATTACATGGAGTTTTACACGATGCGTACACGATATAACGAACGAAGCGAAAAGATAGATAGAGAGAGAGAGAGAGAGAGAAAGAGAGTGTGAGAGAGAGAGAGGAGGGAAGAAGAAAGAGAAAAGAAGAGAAGAAGAGAAAAGAATCGAAGGCAAGCAAGATTGACGGGGGCGAAGTATGTTGTTACGAATATAATAGATATGTGTAATGTATGGCCTGTGCATAATTCTAAATTAGGTACAATCAAAGTAATTTCCGTAGGCCTATACACGTACATGTAACGCGTTGTATGTAATTCAGCGGACGCGACGGAAACGGAAACAAAATCTTAACACTAGGAAACGTGGACGGGTAAAGTACTATTTTGTTCCTTAGAAGCTGTGTATTATTTTCTGAGAATGAGATGTCGAAAACGATTATCGGGATGTTTTCCTCGCGACGAAACGGAGAACGAAGAAGCTATACTTACTTTGTCAAACTAGTATTTTACTCGACCGTGACTACGTACGCATGTAACCGTTTATCGTAACGATATTAAATGGATTGTAAATCAAATTGGAATATTAACATCGTGTCTGTTGCTATGTTTCACCTTTGCGACCTTTCACCGCCCAGTCCTTTCTCCAGGCCGCGTCGTGGGAAATGATTTATCGTGATCGACGGGGATAACAGTGTTCCGCTTATTCTATTTATTTATTGCGTATGTACATTTACAGTTCATATATCATTATTATATGTATATATATATATATATATAAATAACACGGTGTACCGATCGGTATCGATTATTCCATTGTTCGCGTCAGGATGCAGGAACATACTCGCAAATCGATGGGATCACGCGATTCTATGGTAGGGATAGATCGTGGGTGACCTAGGACGGTGTTTCAGCTACAATTCAATTGCATATTGTTTTGCACCTGCCTCATTATGTGCCCGTATTCCCACGTGACCGCTAATTTAGCCAGAGGAAATTCAACCGCTGTTTTATTGCCGATTTCCTGGCTCGCAGAACATCATTTCGAATTTGTCCACTAATTTCACTCTTACAGCTCTGAACGCTCGCGTTCACATTTCTCTTGCAGTACAGTCTATATTTCTATATTATACAAATACACGGTTTTATACAATCTCAGGTTAAACAGCATCTTACAATGGTCCCATCATCAAATAATCCCAATTATCGATCGTAAATGTTCAATATCTAATCCAATGATGCTTTCGGCGCTACCGTTTCGATCAATTAATAAATCTAGCAATTTTGCAAAAACTTTTGTTCTTTCTTAACGTTTCGGTTCAGTTTTGAACCTTTTTCAAAGGTAGAAATTGCGTTTGCTATAATAACTCTCTAGTTATGTAAAATTTTCACTGATCAATGATCAAAAGGTTCAAAACTGAACCGAAACGTTAGAAAAGAACAAAAGTTTTTTGAAAAATTGCTAGATTTATTAATTGATCGAAACGGTAGCGCCGAAAGCATCATTAAACTAACGAACTAACGAACGTCGATTCGCATCGGACGTATGTCAATGCACCCATTACAAAATTAAATAATACTCGAGCACCTGTGTCAACTCAAATCGATTAAAGCAAACGTTCTAAATATTTACATGTACAGATATACATATGTCGAAGCATCCGTCGGGTTGGTTCGTTCGAAACGAACGGGACGCTTTGTTTCGGAATTTCAATTGGCGCACCGCCGCGCGTTTTAAATAAATTAATGGCATAATTTCTATTCGTTACATCTAGGAATGGAATGAGAGAGAAGAAAATTTCGGTTGAGAGAGAATTATTATTACGCTAACCGGATGCGCTCGATCGCCGTTCGCATCTTTCGCCTACGAAGCTGTCGTTTCTTTGGTATTTGGAAACGAGCATCGTCGCAGAACGGAAACGATTCGACGAGAATAGCGATGCTTCTGCGGAGACATTTCACGGTTTTTTTTTTGGTACATATACTTATTTTATAGGTTAAACTGTACCTTGGGTAACCAGCAACGTGTATAAATTAAGTATCAAGTATATTAATATAGCTACCCTTTTGGAAGTTAAAGTACTGAGAACCCTTAAACACAAGACCTGTATTCAAACTCGGGAACGGTAAATCGATTTCAGGATTCGAAGATGGGTCAATGAGCTTCTTCCAGCACCGCAGTGACACGCGATGGTTTAGGGTCGTTTAGGATATTCACTCTTTCCGTGACATTTTCCTATCTAGAATAGTCATCAAGATTAACGCTATACCAAACCGAATAATATAAAAAAAATTCACCATGTGTTCAAAATGAGCTCGACCTGCAAATCCGCAGAACATTCCCATCAGAAAATGGCAGAAAAAGCCAGAAAATCGACTAAACGATCCCAAACACACTGTACCACCATTCATTTCCATACTCCAGCGAACTCTGGGAGAGTGTTTTAACTCTTCTTCGACAGTTCCTGGAAGAACGCCTCGATAGGCAAAGTAGGCTCATCAGTGGGTATCTTGAAGTGAGAAGCGGCGATCCTGCTCTCGGGCGAGACGGCCTTGAACATGCCAGGTTTGTCGTACAAAGCTGAGGCTGAACTGGTAAGATCAGCTACGCTGAGGGACGCCTTGGCGAACAGCTCCTCTTCATCGGCGGTCGACGTCTTATTCTCCTCGGGCTTGTTTTCGCTGATTTCCGTCGACTGTTCCGTCTTCGCGGTAGTTAGCTCAACGGCAGCGGCGGTTTCCTTCAGCTGGCTCTCTTCGGCGTTTTTGGCTGTGCTGCTCGGAACCGGTTCGACCGGTGGGATTTCATGTTGCGCGTGGAAACTAGGTCCGATTTCACTTTCATCCGCGTTCTTGTCCAGCCCCTCCTCGTTCTCCGGTTTGGCCGAGCTGCTCGGACCAGCTTCCTCCTTTTCCACGGGGATCTCGTTGACTGCCACCTTGGTGGTCCCCATTGTGGTCACAGCCGAATAGAAACTGGTCTCCTCGGCAGTCATTTCCGTGGCCTCGACTGTTTTCCTGTCAGCGTATGCTGCAGTCGAAGTCTCTCTGTGCGTTGGCAGCCTGCTCTTCATCACCGGTCGCCGTCTTACCGACGACGAGAAAACGTTCTCGGGCCTAGCTGTGCTAGGCTTCGACTGAGCCTCGGTCTCGTACTTGGGACTGCTCGTTGTCCCGGATATTCTGCTTCTGTAAACGTTCCCGCTAACGGGTCTTCTCTTGGGAACGAACCTGCTCCTCTCGGTCGTAGACGATCCATCCTCGGCTACGTTCTCCTGCTCCTGAACCCTCACAGGATTCGGCGACGTCGTTCTATAGTTCACCCTGGAAACGTACTTGTACCTCCCAGTCGTCTCCCTGTTGTTGTCTACCGACTGCTGCTGCTGCTGCTGTTGCTGCTGCTGTTGCTGCTGTTGCTGCTGCTGCTGCTGGTTCTGCCTTTGGTAGCTTGACCCTCTTTGCCTGGTGTTAACTACCGGCGTCACAGAGGCCTCGGTCGTTGAGATGGTAGCTAATCTGCTCTTGTAGTCCAGTCGACTCTTGTAATCCTTGATGCTGAACCGCGGTCTGGTGGTGTTCCCGTATCTCATGCTCGGTCTGATCTTGTGCGTTCTAGACGTGGAGACTGGCGGTGAGGACTGAGTCGTCGACGGAACGGTGGAAGTCGTCGCGGGAGCCGCGGTAGGAGCGTAGCTGCTCGAACTGCTGCCGACACTCGTGCTGGTGGACACCGCCGTTGATTTATCGAAGTAATTGCCGTCCGTCTTGATAAACAGGTTCTCCAGAGGTATGTTGGTAACCGCGCCGCCGTCTTGCGCATTGTAGTTCTCGTTGTTCGGCGTGTCTTCGCTCTTGGTCTTGGTGACACCTGTCAGGTAGTCGAGAGGAACGGTTTCCGTGGCGGTCTCGCGTTGCTCGTCCACAGAGCCCAAGTTCTGGAACGTGTAGTCGTAATGTTGACCGATTGTCTGGCTGGTTGAGAATTGGTTGGCCGGTTGGTTGGTAACGTATTGACTGGCAGGTTGGCTGGTAGCGAACGGGTCGGTCGGCTGGTTCGTGTCGTACTGATTGTATTCGTTGTAGCTGGAGATCGACTCTGTGGAGGGCTTGTAGGTGTTCAAACCGGTGTGCACGATCTCGGTGACGATCTCAGCCTCGAAAGGCTCGCCGGGATTGACCCGGTTCCTGTGACCCGGACGTTTCCGGATGTTCGCCTTCTTCTCGGTGACGGCCTCCTGGTAGGTCGACTGCGTCGGCTTGATTCGACGTCGACGGGAAGCGTCCTGCTGTTGCTGCACGTCTTCCGGCTTGTCGTACTTGAAAAACTCGTCGGCGACCGTAATTGGTTCTGGAGTTGTGGTCGTCGGCCGTCGCCGGCGCAACGGGGCGCCAGGTCTCCGCGTCCTCGGCTTCTGAGTGGTCGCCGTTGGCACCGTCGCAACTTCCGGCGGAGCCGTGGTCTGCAACGGCACTTCCTCGATCCGCAACGTCACCGGCACCACAGTCTCGGGAAGTTGAACCGGCGCTTCCGTTGCCGCCGGCTCGTACGACACCGTCGTCGGCTTTCTTCGTCTATATTGATCGCGGGACAACTTGTGCGGCCTCTGCCCCCGTAAATCGGACTGACCCTCCCGGGATCCTTCCGGCTGACTCTTTAATTGCTCCTGGTACCTCTGACCCCCGCCGATCGGGCTCTCCGAGATCACGTAGTCCGGCTGCGCCACCTGCGGAACAACCCGGATTTCATTGTCTTTCTTATTCTTAATCATTTCTTAATGAAACTTCTACCAACACATTCGTCATGTTTATTTCACCATCATTCGTGAAAAATGTCACAAATATGTTGGCGAAAGTTTCTTCTCCTTCGCATCTCCTAAACCCCCTCCATTCGTGAAAAAGTTAAAAAAAGTCATCTACGTTATATCGTGTCCCCCTGAATACCACGTAAAATCAGTAGAAATAATATTTTTGTAGAACGCATAATCTAGAAGTTATTCGAGGTGATCGAGTTAGGCGCCTCACCCTGTATACTACAGTCTGTACTCTGTACGGTCTCGTCCAAAAAACAATTTCCGGAACCGCGCGGTCTCCTTGTAAGACCCAATCGACTGTTGAAATCTCTGAAAGCGATAACTCGAGCGGCTTTTCACGCAGCCAACAAAAGGTACCTGCGATTGTTGGATTTTTGGCAGGTCGCCAACGTGGCTGTACTCGGTGATCGCTGCGATGGTGTCCGTGGTGACCTTCGGGATCTCGTAATCCGGCAATTCGACGTTGTACGTCGATTGCTGTCCGTTAACCTTGGCCAGAAGGTCCGACTGATTCTTGACGGACTCGACCGCCAGCCTGGCTTCCTCGTCCTCTTTCTGTTGCTGCAACAATTCCCGGAGCTCCTGCTGCCTCTTCTTCAGCTCCTCTTGCTGCTGTTGCTCGATCTCCAACTGCTGTAGCCTCTCCTGTTCCGCGAGCCTCTGTCTGTCCCTCTGTAACAGCTGTTGCTGAATCAAGTATTGTTGCTCGTTGAAGTGTTTCAACGAAATGCTCTCCGGCGTCTCGTACTCCGGCTGTGGAGTTTCCGGCCTGATGTCGATCGGCAAAACCGAGCTCTGGTACTGAGGCGGCGAGACCTGGGGAGCTACGAACAACACCTTCGGTACCTGAGGTATCTGATTCGAACCTACTACCTCGTCGTGGAACTTTGACGGCGGATTCACCCGGGGCAACACCTCGTTGATGTCCGACGGATACTTGTTCTTCGGCGCTGGCCAAGACGGCGGCGGTGGTGTCAGATCCTGATGCTCGGATACGTAATACGTGTTGGCCACCCCCGAAGTCGGCAGTACCTCGTGAGGCCCGTTCTCCACCTGCTTGGTCGTGCTGTGACTCGGTCGCTTGTAATCCTGTTCCCCGCTCTGATACTTGTTCGACTCCTGTGTTCTAGGGGTGGTAGGAGCCGGGGTGGACGAGGCGTACACGTCCGGTGGCAAGAGAGTCTCGTACGGCAACGACGGCCTAAAGTTATACCCATTATACACGCTCGGCGGAGTGATGTAGCTGATCTCGTGACTCTCGTGCACCAGGAACGCGGGATCCCTCTCGTAGGATGTCTTGTACGGATGCGGCGGGTGGTTCACCTGGCTGAAGAAGTTCCCGGTGCTGGCAGGACTAATGATCTGTTCGTTGTTAACTTGCCCAGGGTATTTATCATAGTTCTCTCTGTGGTCGTGTTCGCTCAGGCGCTTGTCCTTCCCGAAGTCGTTGGCCGCCGCTGTGCCAGGTGGTTGGAAGTAGAGTTTCATGTTGTTGACGACCTTCTGCGACTCGAACGGCTTCGACTGCTGGTACCGGGGAGGTAGAAGGAGCGAGGGCACGTAAGGCACGTCCGCGAAGTGTCTGTTCTTCGTGGGCGTCGAGGAAGGTGAGTTCGTCGTGGAGGTGTAACCTTTGATGAAGTAAGTGGCTGCTTTGATCGGGTCTGGTTGTTGGTAAGGCGGGACGAACTGGGGTTGTCTCAGGTACGCGGCGTTGTCCCGCAGGATTGGCTTCCTGTGGGAGTCCAGGTCGAACCTGTAGGCGTCCTTCGGTGGCGGGATCAGAAAGGTGTACTCCCTCGTCTCCGATCCCACGTGCTTGTTCAAATGATTATGAGTTTGCGGCTCGCCGCGAGGTTTCGTCGCAGCGTGACCGAAAACCGTGAAGCTACCTAAAATGCTAGGCGGATTATAGTCGTGCGGACCCGGTGGCTTGTTCTTCCGCTGCGGCTTCAGCTTCTCCGAAGCTGCCATGTGCTCCTGCAGCTTCCCCAAGACAGGATGCAACGGCCCGTTTCGTTCCAAGCTGCTCGCGGGCGATACGTTCGTGCCGATCGTCTCCTCGTAGCGATTCGTCAGCGGCCTCCACCCGTTTGCGATCATCGACGACCGCGTCGGTGGCTGAAAGACGGTTTTACGCAGACTTGTACAGGATTCCCGATTTCCCGGTAATAGCCGCGGCTTCGATCTCGTGGGACATTCGATATTTTCTCGAACGGGCCGTAAAACGGAGCCTCGACTCAATGGAGTTTTAGAACGATCCCGGAGTCTCATTTTCGCGGGACAGCTAGGTTTCCAGGCGTAGAATGCGCATCGTAAGTGGTAAGCGTAAAAGAGAAGTAGAAAAGGAAGAAACTGAACTATTCTTTGTAACGTAAATTGTGAGCTACATAAAATCTGCAATTTATTATAGTCGCCGCATTGATAAAGAGAGGATGATAGTATGTGTTGTTTTGTAAAGTATCAACATATTTTTCAAATAACTTGTTAATTAATTAATTTTCTGGACGATATACTATGATATTATAAATGAATTGTTTATTCAGCACGAGTGACGTTCTTTATCGCTAGCAGAAATCTCGTAACAAGAGCTTCGACTAACGGGGCCATTTTCCTGTAACGCGATGCCATTTTACACTCGAACACCGGGCTATAGTTAACCGGTTCTATACACTTCGCGGGAAGTTGGTACAGCAGTAATTTTGTTAGATTGCAACTTTACTTACGGGTTTATTATCGGAACGGTCGATCGATACGGTGATCGCGCCGATGCAGGTAAAAAGCCCCATCGCGAGGACACCTGAGGCATTCGCAACAACACGTAACAGGTAAGAGAACATTGATAGAGCTAATTAGAAGTCGTGCGTGGATCACCTATATGCAAATCGTACTTACAATTCAGTGTAAGTGTCGGCCGCATTGTGACAGACCATGGGACAATTACCCAACTCGTGATTTCTGTAACAGAAAACATGGTCGATCGTTAGAGAAATCTGTTGTGGACGTCGCGTAGTATTTCGAAATTATATAAAGACTGCGATCAGCGTATAAAATTTAACATATCGCGTGTGTCGGATTGCGCAACCATGAATGAGCATGAACGAGCATTAGCGTTTCAGAGTCATCCCCCTGGCCGAGAAATCTAATTCGGATACGCAGGGAGCAGAAAAACGCGGATCCAGAGAAAGCGCCGCCGCTGCGGTGCCTAACGGAGCAGTGACTTCCGTCGTTTCCGGTGCCATTTTGTCATTTCTGAATCACGGTAACGGTGAAACTTGGGAAAAGACGGAAACAATTTCTCTTTTTTTACGATTCCGCCGCGCCGTGGCAAATTGCGCTGTCAATTTCGGCCTCGTCGACTTTCTGATCGCGAGAAACTCAAATCTCACCGTAAAATCGACGTTTATCAGCCGAGAAATCTGCTCCACGTGATCGATGATCCTCGAATCGCATCACTCTTGAAGCATTTTCACGATCGACGGTTGGAACAGCATTGCGTGGCCAAGTTGTTGTTACTGTTGTTATTACATATACTACACTCCTCAAAAGAATTAAGGGATCACTTCTGCGAACCCGAAAAATTGCTCCCACTTTACGTGATCATAACTCCGTCAAAAACTGCCGTATCGATATCGTTAAATGGTTTGAAAGCGTGAAAGTTTCTCTAGTTTCGAATGCTCTGTTTCAAATTGTTGCTATGTTGATTTTTTACAAAGTTATAGCGAGATGAAGACAACATTGACAGTTAACAAAAATTTTGTGAAACTTTGGAAAATCACACGGGGAGAAACAAACTTTACTTTCGAAGAAGTTTGAACCTTTCAATTGATCACATTCATTATACTTCAACTGAGAATGTTACATAAATGTTATGGTCTAAAAATTATATGGTGTTATCCAGAGCTGGGGAAAATAGTATTCTAAATAGTAAATAATCCCATTTATTTTACAGTGTCTATACAACTTTGAAAATAAAATATTTTATTCGATGCAGTAATTTTCGAAAATAAAATATTTTATTCGATGCAGTAATTTTCGAAAATAAAATATTTTATTTGTTGCAGTAATTTTTGAAAATGCACTCCTCAAAAGAATTAAGGGATCACTAGTGCGAACCCGAAAAATTGCTCCCACTTTACGTGATCATAACTCCGTCAAAAACTGCCGTATCGATATCGTTAAACAATGGTTTGAAAGCGTGAAAGTTTCTCTACTTTACGGATGCTCTGTTTCAAATTGTTGCTATGTTGGTTTTTTACAAAGTTATAGCGACATGAAGACAACATTGACGGTTAACAAAAATTTTGTGCAACTTTGGAAAATCACACGGGGAGAAACAAATTTTCTTGATAAATCGCGTTAATATCATTTAGAAGGGCTATCTTTCCTGTGTAAATTGTGTGGTTGTTGAATATTGTGCGATTTTTTTTATTGGAGTTATTCAACATTGAAGTGAATGTTGGCTTTTCAACTTTAACTGGCTCCAGAAAGCGAAACAATTATCGTAGAACGTTTTTTAACGTTCGATTTCTTGCAAAGCAGACAAATTTTGAGACCAGATTTGAAATCAGCGTGAAAAAATCTACGGGAAATAATATATAGCATGTTATGATAAAAGATAATTTTTTCCGCACGTGGTACTGGAGAAACCACATTTTCTTAAAATTCTACATGTTTAACGAATTTTCTCAACGTTAAAAAACGTTCGTACCATAATGTCCCTATTTTCCCATATTCTGCAAAGTATCAGCTTTAATTAAAAAAAAATGAACCGCTCTAGCTCATTCCTATCGAAAGTTCTTTGATTTTGAATCGAATTTGGTCCAAATTTTCCACTGTGGGATGAGATGTCAGGCAGCCGCTGTACGTGGCGCGCTAATTTCTGCGAAGCACTAAATTCAAACACAGCTGCCATAGGAAAAAAACTGTCGCATCGAGTTCATGGAGTATCCAATCGAATCGGCAGAATCTCTGCTTCAATTTGACGTTCGGATCATGGTATTACGATCATTTCTCGCCGAGATACAGCGAGTTAACGGAAAAATGGAAATTGTGCATTTTTCAAGCATATTTTCAGAAACACCTGGTATATCGAAATATTAATGAAATTGAAAAAAACAAAAGAAGTGCCTTGAAGAGAAAGAAAAGCTCTTTCTATTGCTTTTTTGCCGAAGATTCTACGATAATTTTTTCGCTTTCTGGAGTCAGTTAAAGTTAAAAAGCCCACATTTATTTCAATGTTGAATAACTCGAATAAAAAAAATCGCACAATATTCAACAACCACAAAATTTACACAGGAAAGATAGCCCTTCTAAATGATATTAACGCGATTTATCAAGAAAATTTGTTTCTCCCCGTGTCATTTTCCAAAGTTCCACAAAATTTTTGTTAACCGTCAATGTTGTCTTCATCTCGCTATAACTTTGTAAAAAACCAACATAGCAACAATTTGAAACGGAGCATCTGAAACTAGAGGTTTCACGCTTTTAAAGCATTGTTCAACGATATCGATAG
This sequence comes from Lasioglossum oenotherae, assembly GCA_028455765.1. Taxonomy (NCBI): domain Eukaryota; kingdom Metazoa; phylum Arthropoda; class Insecta; order Hymenoptera; family Halictidae; genus Lasioglossum; species Lasioglossum oenotherae. The sequence goes on from CM052289.1 coordinate 6,241,720, forward strand.
GGCAGTGTTTGAGGGAGTTATGATCACGTAAAGTGGGACTAATTTTTCGAGTTCGCAGAAGTGATCCCTTAATTCTTTTGAGGAGTGTATATGTATGTGTAAATTGTATACACACATATATGTATGTAGTACGGTAAAATATCATATAATAATATTGTATATAGATATATGGTGGATTGTCGTACGTCGAAGTCCATGATTGCTGTAGAAAAATAACAATCGAATTTCGTGATTCGATTCTACCAGATTTTGGCATCTTTCTCGACATGAAACCTTGACGACTGCTTTCTAGAAGCCTTGAGGGAGTCAAAGTTTCAGCACCGAGCGAGTTCTGCAAGGTTCGAAGCCGTCGTTTCCAATTTTTCTAGCTTGCAAACCTCTTTCGAAAGAGGTTTCTTTCTCTACGCCTCTTGGGGTAAACTGTGATACCGCTATTATCAAAATTTCCAAGTGTACTTGCGCGTGAAATGCTCGAGTCGTACGAAGTTCGATTGAAGGCGATGAAAATAAAGCGATTGGAAACTGAAATGTTAACGTTGCCCGGGTATGTTCAGAACGTTGATTCAACTTTATTGATTTAACGAAATAAAAATATTCTGCATCGATTCCAATATTATTCCACGTATTCCACTCCTTACTTTACCATGATAAATTTCATTTGCGTGTTTCTGTTCTAAATGCACGATATCCACAGTCCACAGTTCTGATGAACGATGGCCCGAATACGTGATAGATGGTTAAGAACATCTCAACTTAATGGCGATAGACTATTGCTTTTCTGTAGGTTCGCTTTAGCCGCTTTAGTTCAATATTTGCCTTCGATCCGTCTGATTGAAAACGGTATCTCTTGGAATTAATGCTTTCATTAGACCGCGGGAATTTATAGCAGAGTATTATCCCTCTCCAATTCCGCCATATGTATACATAGAATGACCTGCATAGAGTGCAAATCAGCTTTTGCGAGTAGTCAATGAAACATCCTGGCGTTTCCCATCGAAATCGGTTCAGCAATCACTTAAAACACTAACAAAGACAAATTAGATGATATTCACCCTTGCGTATCGATACGTTTGTGAACCACTATGTTTGTGGTCTTGTTCGTTGGACAAAGTGGAGGATTTTTAATCTCAGTAACGCCACGAACGCTGCTTTCGACCGATAAAAATCGAAAAAGGTAGTGGAGAGCACATGTGATGTTGATTAGGTAAGAGACAAGCTTTGACGGTATTTTTAATGCTCCACATGAACAAGTGGTTTGTCCGGGGTAAATATAGAAATGTCAGTGGATGTTGGAAATGGAAATAGATCCCTTGCTCGCGCACTAATATTTGATGGACTGTTTTTTTTATTAATCGATGAATGGGACGTGGCACGATCCACTTTTTCTCTAAGTGACACTGAAAAATGGATCATCTATTTCTGCCTGGGCGAAAACGTATTTAGCACGCTGGTCCGGAAATGTTCCACTATTGCTGGACTGCGGATCTTCGTGCAAGTTCATGTTTTCAGACCAAACTAAAAATTCCATTACATATTTTAATAACACAAATACTATGCCATAAGTGCATAAAGACCCGCAGTATACTCATTACCATGAAATAAATGAGTTTTATCGGAAAAATGTTCAGGGGACGTAGCTTGCCATCGCATAACTTCGCCTTCATTACGAGAAAGCCATGCCAATTATTGGGCGTACGCATGGATCACGATGAATTCGAACAAACAACAATCGCATAAAAATATTATACTACATATACAAGTGCAATTATAAAAGAGTGTCCTGGAAATAATGACTACTGTGAAGCTGATTAAATAAATTATTTTGCGTGACACAATCTGTTCGTTTATAGAAAACTCAACAATTTCTGCACCATCCCTAAACTAATCAGTTTAGAATATTGTCGTAGTCATAATAAAGTTCATTATAGATATTCGAATATTAGCGACTATTTCGCGCTGGTTCCTCGTTTGTCAGGTCGGCGGCTTCTAAAATCGATTCTCCGTGTGCAAATAAATTTCACTTTAGGAACTTCTGCGAACAATGCGCGCTCGATTTTCCGTTTCCAGTCGAATTCTCGAAAGAGTGCCGCTTCAAAAAAAAAGCGGAAATAGTGTGTCGCGACGACGGTACGTATTTAATCAATATTTGCGCTTTGTTGCTTTGCTTTTTTTTTGCAGCAGCAGTAGCAAATCAAACAGTGCAACATTCGAAGCGAACCTGCGTCAGGTGGTGTTGCGCGTGCCCGGTGATCATGGGATTCCCAGGTGCTGCCCCCTGCCCGGTCAAAATCGCCGGCGAATCAGAAAATCAATAGAGCAGGTGCATTTAAATTTCACGCAGATTCGCAGTTGAATTAATTACAAGCATTACTCTGCCTCCGGGGGACCGGACAGCGCGGCGCGGCGCGGCCTCTCTGCGTTTTCGAACGGTTTTCCCGGCGATCGTGTAATTGCGCGCAAAATTTGAATCTAGAAAGTTCCACGGCCGACAAACAACGCGGCTAACACTGCTTTGAAGAATGTTAAAACCATTCCGGCCAATAGGAGCCGGGATTATTTCACACGGGGCCATTTTTACTGCGCTCCTCGCAATGCTCCTCGGTTCTCGTGATATGAAACGTTTAAATTCAACATTAATAATTTCAAACAACATTTGAATTGAATATTTAATTAATATTTGAACGTAGCGCGTAAAGCTACAATTTGATGACAAAAGGGTACAGCAAATTTTTGATTCCACATATTTTATTGCTAGATTTACTAAGTGATCGAAACGGTAGCGCCGAAAGCATCATTAAATTAAATATTTAACATTTACGATGGATAATTGGGATTATTTTATCATGGATGGCGAAACACTCACACACAACGAAATCTTTTCCTTCGGAAAAGGTTCAAAACTGAACCGAAACGTTAAGAAAGAAGAAAAGTTTATTGTAAAATTGCTAGATTTACTAAGTGATCGAAACGGTAGCGCCGAAAGCATCATTAAATTAAATATTTAACATTTACGATGGATAATTGGAATTATTTTATCATGGATGGCGAAACACTCACACACAACGAAATCTTTTCCTTCGGAAAAGGTTCAAAACTGAACCGAAACGTTAAGAAAGAAGAAAAGTTTATTGTAAAATTGCTAGATTTACTAAGTGATCGAAACGGTAGCGACGAAAGCATTAAATTAAATATTTTAGGGACTGAACGTTTTACTAATTGTAAGTAAGCAGGGTAAAAGTTTCAGTAAAAATTGCGACATAAATTCAAGTAAAAATACAAGGTAGTAGCACACAACGTTTCAGTATCAGAAAGTGAAAATTTCAGTAAAAATTGTGAAAAGCAATTCAAGCAAAACTATGTATAAACAGAAAAGTACTGGGTTGCTTTGCGGCAAATCAGAATGACACATAGTAACATTGGGATTTGAGAAGATTGCGACGTTTGAAACGCGGGGACTTCCGTATCCGGCTTATTCCTCGGACCTCGCTACTCCAGATTACCATCTGTTTAGAAGTCCGAACTACTTTCTCAAAGAAAAGCGACTGGTTAACCAAGAAAGTGTGGAAAATGCATTCAGAGAGTTAATTGAACGAAGGAACAGAGAGTTCCTGGCAGACAGGATTAAAAATCCTCGAATCCTCGAATCTGAATATCTGAATACATAAACATGGGCCACCGGCGACAGCATCTCGCTAATGGCAATAATAAGACTGCAAAGCTTTTCGCGTTTCTAGTGCATAAAAATGTAGTTAATTAATTCTAAACTACTTTGAAAAAAGTCGCATGAAGGTTGGACATTTTTACAGGGGTTGGTTAGAATTATATATTTCGCTGGAAAGACCTTTCCGACGACGCGACGTCTTTATCCTCTCGGGATCGTTCTTTTAAAAATAAATTTTCCCTTTGCCATTTTTCGTTCCATGATACTGCACGCTCTAAAATTTGTTCAAAGAATCCTCTGCAAGAAATTGCAAGGCCTTCGTTCGTGCACGAAGCCGTTGTTCTATAAATCGCAAGTGAACGGTTGAGTGGCGAGTTGCAACAGGCAAATTAGCTGCGTCGAACACCAGGAAAATGAACTTCTTTTTCCGAGAATACTTTCTTCCTTCCTGAAGGCGTTTTAATTACTTCCTTCCTCTTTCTGAGAGCGCCAACAGTCTCAACCGTCACGAGCAGATGCAACAAAATAGAAACGGAAAAAGGAAAACCGCCGAAGAAAGAATCTTGAACGCAACAATCTATTGTTGCTCGGAATTATAGCCAACCTTGTTCAGTTTGCTCAGTAATTCCCATGATTCGGGTAAAACAGAAGTCGCGCTTTACGCGCGTGATTAATAGACGGCTACGCCGGGGACAAATGAAAGAGGAGCCGTGTACCTGTGCCATAGACTCCATGGGATGGTGGATAAACAGCGGCAGAAGACAAAGGCATGGTAAATACACGGGGGATTCGAAAGAAACAGCAGTTAATAGCCCGGTCGTCGACGCAACGAGTTCAACACATTCAACGGATACCTAACCGTGGCGAAGGACCCCCTTAAACGACTCTGAACACCTCTCACTAAGATTGTTGCCCGGATATTGGCTCGCCAACTAGTTTTCAGCCAATCCTGCAGATAATAATTACGTACGTTCTTGCACTTTTATGTCCACGCAAAAACACCGCCGACTGCCCTCCACAATCCGTATTTACAACTTCCATTTTGAGCAATATGTTTCTTCTATCGATCGTATTTGCTGTTAATAAATGTTAAATGTTTTCGGCGCAACGGTTCGATCGTTTACTACTAATTATGAAGCAATTTTGCTAATTACACTGTCCAACAAATTTCAACTTTTTTTGTGATTATAATATACTGCTGGGTCCTTCTTATAGAGTTTTTTGCGCTGATTCCAAATCTGGTTTTAATTTTTTTCCTATACGCACAATTTTTGAAAAACAAGGCTTTGAAAAAAAACCATATTTTTCAACTTTAAACAAATATTGTGATGTTATTATAAAAGATATTGAATTGTTCTTTACAGCAAAAGATTCTGTAGACTTTCCCGAATACAGTGATATCCAATATTAATACATTATGATTGTTTAAACATGTTTAAATAAAAAATTAAAAAAAAAAATTTTCCAACAAAATTTTCAATTGTTCAGGTTTTATACATGTGATTATGTC
>CM052289.1:6246990-6284143 GCA_028455765.1 Lasioglossum oenotherae
AGATTTTGTAGACTTTCCCGAATACAGTGATATCCAATATTAATACATTATGATTGTTTAAACATGTTTAAATAAAAAATTAAAAAAAAAAATTTTCCAACAAAATTTTCAATTGTTCAGGTTTTATACATGTGATTATGTCATCAACATACCTTTTATACAAAACCAATTCAAAAGGCAGTTTTAAAATAGAAATCTTTCCATTATAAGATTTGCAACAATCCTTTCTGGCACGTTCCTTCGCCAACCTGTCAATTTTTCTGCAAAGTCCAGTTTTCCGCAACATATTACATTGGTGTAATAGATGTTTTTATACAATATTTGTCGAAATAACATTTTATGATTTTTTCTTTCATTTCATACAGCTCAAATTGAATATTCACATTTGATTAAATACGAAAGAATTTCGTTGAACCTTCAAAGGGAAATTTCTTCTAAACTACTTAATGTCGAAAATTGATTATTTCACAACGTTACAGGTGAGTTGAAAATATATTCATACACGAAGTCGAGGAAAGAGAAAATGTGAGTGCAGCGTTGTTTAAAAGAATGGAGAATCAATTGGTTCTCCGACGAAAGTGTATCTACCGAACACACGAGAACGCCTTTACGACTTGTTTCACCGAGATGACGTTGTGAAATTGAAAGGCTAGGAGATCACTTTTTTTTATGTATATTGCTTTCGATAAAATGTTTTGAAAGTATTTCATGCCAGTGTGGGAACTGTAGAGGTTGGGATAGTTCCATGAAAAATTCTGTCTGGAACACGTCGCTGGGATTGCGAAACCGGTGACCCCTTTAATAATTAAGAAAATAGGTTCTTCTTAGCTGATCCTGTTACCGTTCCGAGACGACTTGACCTTTTTACCGGGTGAGATACGCACACGTTCCGTATCCTTATGAACGTGCAGAATCTTTCAAGTTTATGGATCTCGATGGAGATTTTCCTGTTTCTTTGAAGTAGAACGTACTACGCAATTCCGTTTCTAGATTTCTCGTTCTAGAATTCATACATATTTTGCATTCGAAAAAATGCAAAAAATTGTTTGAATCAACCGCATTAGCGGCGGTGCATCGCCTGCGAGAGATCCACGCGACGTGTGGAATTATTGAGAAAAACTGGGGATCGGTGCGGCAATCGGTAAACCGGAAGCGATGATTGTCGTATCTCGATCTCGAAGAAGTCGCGTGAGCTTGTAGCGGCTCCGTAATAAACGGATAACAACCGGCGCGGCGCGGCGGGAGACAGGCACAGGATATATGTACCTTTAATTATCATCTCGTTAATATAATCTTTCCTAACTTTCTATGACGGCGCGGCGCGCGCGGCTGTGTCCGCGGATTAACTAACCTTTCAAATGCTTTCGTGCCTTCGAAAGGAAGATGGAGGAGCCTGATAAGAAGACCGCGAGCGTAATTTACGCGACCGATAACGAGTCTCCTTCCTCTTCGTCCGCTTCTTCATCTTCCCCTCACGTCGTCCTTTTTTCTTCTGTTCGCCTTTTATTTCGACCGGTACCAGAGGCCCCGGGGAACAGATATCGCGACCGGTCAAAACTTTTAACGGGATAATCAATAAAAAAAAAAAAGAGTCCGACGTCAAGTGTTTATTACCACTTCGCCGGTCACTTAATGGCAGATACGGCTGCTGCTCGAGTGGAAAGTGGAAGCGGCAATTTATAATGACGGACTTCTTGCGCTTCCTTTTTCTCTCGTTTCACAGACCGGAGAACGTGCACCAGTAAATCGATGAGATAACAAACGGAGACACTGAGTTAGACGACTCATAGAAATAGGCTGAACAGGAAAGAGTTACAAGTGATTTAATGCATTCAAAACGTAATTGTCCTTTTAAAAGTGTCTGAATATTACTGTGACTCACTGTATACATGTATCTCCATAGTCGATTAGCACTGAAAATATAAATGCGTTGAACTCTGTTTTTTCGAACGTCATTATATGTAGTTTGTCGGACAACTGAGTAGCTGGTTAAAAACGTATATCATTATTTTATCTCCAGCATATATTTGATCTATACACGGCTCGTGAAAGTTTCTGTGAGAAGGTCAAACTAATGCGTTAACGCGCTGATTACTGCCTTACTCATACATAGGTGATGCAATTATTCGCGTAGATTTAACAACGAGATTTCTCGCTGGTGTATCGAGTGTACCTGATTCGATAATAAACAGACAGACAGACAAACAGACAGACAAACAGACAGACAAACAGACAGACAAACAGACAGACAAACAGACAAGAAAGCGAGCTAATAAAAACGTGGTAAAATGTCGTAGAGTCAGACATAGCACTAGAGAATTTCGAAATTCTATTTCTGTAAGCTTGTGGCTGTTAGCTTGTCTCTGTAACTGTGAATTTCCATCAAAGCGATCAGAATGTTAAGAATCTTAAGCTTTCAGTGATCAACTTATCAATTTCAGACTAAATATCCATTAAATCGCGGATATGGTTAAAAGCGAGATACAGATACAGTGACTCCCATTAATATACGGACACTCTTAAAAACACCGTAACTTTTCAAATATTGGACTATGCGATTTGAACTTTTTTGGAAAGCTAGAGCAATTAGTTTACTACTGGATGTAAAAAGAAATTTTTTCAAAAATTGCATTTGACCGGAATTGTAGAGGAAATATTAAATGTTGCATTTTACAACCTTTTTATGCGGGCCTATATTGAAATTTTGGAAAATATGTTTTGTAGATCTGTGTGGGTTATATGCATTGTGAAAGTTTCATCGAAATCGGTTGATGCGGGGAAAAATAACGGTCATTGAAAGATGTAAGAATTCTTAGATTTAATGCTGTTATAGGCCGAAAATCGTGAAAATCTGCAATTGTTACCATCTTTAAACGCTTGTAACTCATTGCAACGTCGACCGATTTCGACGAAATTTTCAGGATACGTTTCAGTGAAACAGATCTACAAAACGTATTTTTTAAATTTTCAATATAGACACACATGAAAAAGTTGTAAAATGGATCTTTTAGTATTTTGTCTACAATTCCGACCAATTGAAATTTTCGAAAAAATTTCTTTTCACATCCTGTAGTGAACTAAGTGCTCTAGCTTCCGAAAAAAGTTTGAATCCGTATAGTCCAATATTAAAAAGATTATCGCGTTTTTTAGAGCGTCCGAATATTAATGGGAGTCACTGTACATTAAAAATGTGAAAAGTGGATGCATTGTAAATGAAAGTTGAATACAACTATTAAAAATAAATGGAAAGTTGAGAACAATGTGGAATCGTCTCGGTCGGTAAGCTAAGGCTTTCATCGAGCTGTTCTAAAACATCGAGGAACGATTACAGTTTCGATGAGAAGCCGATAGAGATTTAGAAATTTATTACACAGGCCAGCAAATATAAGTTCGAAATCAATTATGCTCATAGAAAAGGAGTATTTGATCGATCACGTTTTACTTTCCCATACGAACGCACATAGATATAATTGGTTAATGCACGATTCGACGATGCCGAATAAGGAAGAAATGATCAGCTCGGCATGAGTGTGCTAAATTGAGTAAATATCACTGCCGCCTACATGGCCAGGATATTTACGTAAATGTAAGCTGCGTAACGTCCAGCTTTGTTACATAATATGCATTAGTGTCCCGGCGTTTGCCCGTAATCACGTAGTTGGTGCATAATGTCGTGACATCGACCATTTATCTGGCACATTAGCAACGATAATTAGTCAAAGAAAATTCATAACCAGAAAGTATCAAACGTCCCTCTACTCGACGAGATAACTTCCACCAGTTTGCGTACCAGGATGTCATTTACGACGGCCGCGGCCGTTCGCGTCCGCTCCCCGCAAAATTTTGCATAGAACTCGATGTCACTGCAGCTAGCAGTTTACCCACGGTGCTTTCACTTTTCCGTAATAGCCGACCCGAGTTTATATTATTTCGCGACGAGATCTCCTCTATCTGTATCACGCATCAAGGTGAAAGTATCTAATTTCGGAAGAAAAAACACGAGCCCGGCGCGTCCCGTTCCCGTTCGAAACGGAAACTCCGCGAACGTCGACTGTTGCGCACTTAGGGCTGTAACTTTTCCGAAGCTTCGAAGTTTTGAAGTTCCGAAGCTTCGAAGTCTTCCAAGTGCTCGAAATTTCAAAATCTTCGAAACGTATGAAGTTGTAACTTATGAGTTCCATACCATGTCACGATTTTTGATAAATAAAAATATTAACTTTCAATCACCGGTGACTGACACTGAACTTTCCGTTTTGATTTTTCGTAATTAAATTAAATTTAAAAGAGTGCATTCTATTAATAAATTTCGAATGTACTTAAAAAATAATACTTTGCAAACAAAATTTTAATGAGTTTTATTAAATTCGGTGAAATCGGATATCGCGGACTAAATGAAAAGAAAGACAAGACAAGCTTGGCGCTTGACAAAACTCACGTATTCAGTAGGACTGTAACTTTCCTTCGAAGGTCGAAGATTTCGAAGCTTCGAAGCTTCGAAACTTCGGAACTTCAAAGTTTCTGAAATCGAAGCTTCGAAATCTTCGACCTTCGAAGGAAAGTTACAGCCCTATTGCGCACCCCTTAGGATGCGAAAACTTGTTGTGTTTTCGGAAATCAGATCCGTCATAAGTTTGCCCAGAAAGACTGATCGTATGGATTGTGCGAGTACGAAAAATGAAAGAAATATCTAGATAATTCATTCGAGTAGGCAAACTAGAGCAGTGTAGAGCGGATGTGTAGCCTAATACTTGAGTTATGTTTATGTTACTTTAGAAAATTGATTACTCGAGTGGCCACGGGCGTAGGAACAACCTTCTGATAGCTCGTGCTGTGTGCTCGCTTGAGAGTGTTGCTCCCGAGAGTCGGAATCATTAACGAGCATAGCTACACTGTAATAACTATCGCTTCCACTTTCGAGACAGGAACCCGCCGGAATTATTGGCCTTACCTGATCAGATTACCTCTTGCAGAGAGTGAAAAATTTCATATCAGAATAAGAAACGTGGAATGCTTACGATAGAATTGCTGTTGAAATTTCAACGTGAACGGTACATCATAAATGTTGCTTTTTCGCCTAACACGGACAATCCACTGACATTCGCCGACAGCCTGATACATATTTCTCGTAGAAATTTGATTACCCACCGTAGTACCATTTCACACTTCGATTTCTTCGCTCCCACGGATTAATCATGCGAATGACAGGTAATGCTTCTAATTCGAATAAATAAGCCGGTGTAGCGGCCCCGATAGATACCCTAGATCCCTAATGGGAATTCCTTCTGCATGCTTTACATCTCGCGCATCTCGTTTCCATGGGAAAGCTTTTCCAACGGGCCACATGATCCCTCGCACGCACTTATGTGGCGAATAGAGTACGAACTCGGCTAACTAATGGCGCACGTATAACGTGACGCAAGCAAGCCGGGAAACCGCGAATTTCTCAAGTCCTAGCGCGAGCTAACCGCGGATCTCCGTACTGTTGTAACAATGACGAGGATCGTTCGATGTCCCGCTCGAGATAGCCACGTTTTCCATGCGAGAACCACATGGAACGTGCAATTCCACGGTTACCCTACCGATAGCATGGTCCCAAACAACGCACAGTGGTCTAGAAGTTAGTTCTAGTGCGAATTAATTATTGTGCGAGGAAAAAATTGACATTTTGTGTAAAAATTACTTTTAAATATTTGAGTAAAGTAAATAAAACATAATTTACAATACTGACTACTCGTTTATTAATATAATAATTATTAATCTAATACTACATTCATTAAAATTTTTTAATGGCCTTACAACTCTTGCGGGTTCAAGTTCGTGAATGTCAATCTCATTAAAGGGGAATACTATAGCCGATTCTAACCAAGTCTTATTTTTTGACAGAAATTTATCTTTATAATTATTGCCTACTTTTCAACGTTTCTCAATATTTTTCATAAAGTTCTCTAAAATTCCTTCAATATTGTGTCCGCTCACATTCCTTCCGGTAAAAATAGCCTCTAGTAATCCACTAACGCAATCCTTTCATTTCAAATTCTTCAATTTGAACCATTCTCCGAACAACTCTGAGCGGGTGATCTTAGATACGTTTACTAAAATATTAAAATAAAATGATAATGGGATTGCGGGGGATCGCGTTTTCTCTTTGCCGTTTATGGAGACGAAGTAAGCTTTCAAATTAAATACTTCGCAACGCGTGCAAATGCGTGCATATTTTGTAATACTTACGACATTCTAATAATTTTTCTTAAAAAGTATCAGTTCATAAAACAGATTATAAAGTGTGTGAAGGGAACGTAAACCTACCATTTCCAGTTACAGCCATACTGATAATATATATATATATATATATATATATATATAACAAGATACTAACACAATTTATGCACACTCCAAGGAAGAACTCGATATTTTCAGGTTATAATTTGTAGCAATTGACTAACGCAGAAAAACAAAATGTGGTTACTGGAGTGTCGAAAGTCTTGCCAACAATAATACGGTGATGTGATTTACTAATTTTGCTTTTGTTATTGTAGTATATTCGGTATGGGAATAAACTTCCGTCCTTTTGGAGATGTCGTTGTACTTAGCTACCCATCGCGTATTTGATGGAACGTAGTACATGTTTTTGAAAGGTCTATGTCTAAGCTTCAAAACGCAGTTAGTGGCAATTGTTTCGAGCGTGAACAGCAGTCAATTTTTCGCGTGAAAAATGTCGACTTTTGTCCCAAGTAAGCAGCATTTGCGGGAAGTCATGTTGCATTATTTTGTTTTAAAGAAAGGTATTATATATTTACTATATTATATATATTATATATTTACGGGAACGATGCTCCTTTTTCAAAACCATGATTTCGACGTAAGGGCAAAGATCGCGATGGTGTGCCAAAAAATTCGTAGATACAGATTTCCCAGTATTACTTGATGGAAATCCACGTCAAACACTTGCAGAACTGTCAATTGAATTAAACATCGATCGATCTACTGTTGGGAAACGTTTTCACGCTACGGAAATTGTTTATACGCTTCTTTTCAACAAAAAGGGGCGGAAACTTATTCCCGTACCCAATACATATCAAATTATCATACAAGTATAAATTTTAACAGATTTACGTGGGTTGGTATTTTTAATTTATTCGCGCTAGAACTGACTTTTTGACCACAGTGCAACGTGACAAAATCTGTGCGACGCGGCGCACCACTTTGTCTACGCTTCTGCAGCATCCCGTAGCAACTGTGACCTATTTACTTTACGGCGGACAACGTGTCACTAACCCGTTTCCGTAATCCATTATTTCGGGACAAGGCGTTACGGACACGTTGCGTGTTACTTGCCGGCGTAACAGACGACTTGTAGATTTCGGTGGTTTTGTTTGCAGGATAACACGCTCGCCGCACCGGTCCCGTTAAGTAACGATCCGGCCCGCGAACTTTGCGTCTAGTCCAGATAATTGACAATTAATGCGTGGACCTATCTACGGGCGCGGCGCGACGCGGCGGGGCCGCACGCAACTGGAAAGCGAAAGGCTGGGCGAAACAGAGCAGAACTGTTTCGCGAGAGATCGTGGAACACGATTCCGCAGAAATTCAGCGTAGAACCGGGCTAGCTCCGCGAATCTTATCACGCGTCGGCTTTTCAGTAGGCTTCCAGATCGCTGAACGGCTTTCGAACGTGTCGAGGCCAGCCGCGCTCGAAATATTTTTCCCTGTCTCGGAAAAATTACCACTTCGCGCGTCCCCTTTTTCCTCTCCGCGCTGCCGCGCCGGCAGGAACACAAAAAAAATATACTTCCGTGTAGATAGATCCGACAGGCACACGCTCGACATATTCTTCGCCCTGTGTGCGATTTAAATTCCATACCAGCAGAATCGAAAACAACCGGCTGCGCTTGTTTTGCTCTCGGGCAGACTGTTTTTATTTCTCTCCTTTAAAACAAAAGATAAACTCTTGTTTGCCGACAATGTTTTCCAATGAATCTATTCTGAAGTGTTTTCAAGGCAATCGTAAACACTCTCGTGACATTCTGTCGCCGTTAAAGGTGATTTTGCAGGAAGGGTAGCAGGCTGTTAATAGGTACTTCCGCGGTGGTGATTTAATGGCTCATACGGTTCTCCCGTGCAATTAAGGGATCACGTTGCAGGGCGATTTCACGGGGGCGGAGGCGGAGTTAACTTTCAAATAAATGTGTCGACCACGGCACACGTCCGAGGGCTCAGAAATTCCTGCGACATTCGGGGGGTCGTGATGAGCAGCCGTCGTTATAATAGAGATAATTAATAGCTATTAGTCATGCTCAACGTTCAGTGAAATGGGAGACGATGAAATTAATGCGCCGTGGAGCGTGTACCTACACGCTGCTCCGAGTATGTACTGTTACTACGATCGAATAGTAGAAATATTTATGGGACTCGTCGAATCGGTTGCGATTATCCACTAAATTATTTACAATTTGTTCGTCTTCTCGGGACCTTTGTTATTCGAACCGACCGAAAGACTTCCACGTTTCCATTTCAATTTCTTGGACTTCAACTTGGACGATGATTATTTATCACTAGCTTTTGCCCGCAGCTTTGCTCGCACAGGAAACCGTTTAATGCCCTAGGAAATTGATATTGTTTCTCCATAAAACCTTTTAACCCCCCATTCACCCGTTTAGAGTTTTAATTTTATGTCATGTCGCCATCTTAGATTTCAAAACCACTTTACACGCCCTTAGGGGTTGAATTTTTTAAAATGCCGAAATAGGTATTTGATTAATTAGATCAAAGAGCATTAAGAACAAGTTTCAAGCAAATCCGACCACGAATAAAATATTCCTCATACAAACGTTGCAATCACTTTTCACCCCCTGAAGGTTGGAATTTTTTAAAATGCCAAAATAGATGTTTGATTAATTATATCAAAGAGCATTAAGACCAAGTTTCAAGCAAATCCGACCACAAATAAAATATTCCTCATACAAACGTTGCAACCCCTTTTCACCCCCTTAGGGGTTGAATTTCGAAATATCCTTTCTTATTCCTTGTATAGATCACAAAGGAAATCTCTGTGCAAAATTTCAGCTTTCTAGGTCCAAGGTTTTAGCCTGGGCGTTGATGAGTCAGCGAGTCGGGACATTCTTTTTATATATATATAGATTAAGAACCGACAAATTAGAGTGCAAATAGTGGTGATAACCCGCTAAAATGTTCGCCGATTGTTCGCGAGACGATCGAAACGCGTGAAAGGGAAAATAACCGCGTCAAACGAAGTCAACTGCATTCACCGAGCGTAACAAGATAATGAAACGATCGGAAACGAACAGTCGCAATTAATTTCGAGTCAGTGGACGTATGATTCAACTTTCTGCAGTGACCGGCGCGTGACTGGATTTTTACACCGAGTTCTATGCGCTATACGACGCGCGACGACACGTTGCAACACTTCAGAGAAGTTTCGAACTTCAATTTCACGCCGCCACTGCCTGTTACACTATTTTTACAACTCGCAGTTTCTAACTTTCGTTTAGAACTGTTTTACTTGCAAAATTATCTCCAGAACGTCGATCTCGAGGGTTAAAACCTTGACGATCTATTTCACATATGGACGTTTCTAGGCAACCATGTACGGACAATGGGCGGTAGAAGAATGTCGAATATTTTGGAGGGTTTCGTAATGCGTGCGAATTTCATCGAAAATAGCGAGGACACTTGGGTAACACACCTCGTTAGTGCGGTGGTTCGTTGTAAACTGTAAAGCCATAAAATACACCGTGTAACGATCTCCTTGTCCCACCGATACGAATGACTTTCATCCATTCATCGTATGCGCCGCGAAAACAATGGATTATCGCCGATTGCGTGGGACCGTACCGATTACGTGGGATCGCCTTATCGTTCTTTTTGTCTCAGTTTTTACATAACAGAACACACGATGCCCGTGTAATCCTTTAACGCAGCGGTTTCCAACCTTCATGCTACTATGTCTCCCTAAAAAAATTTTTTTCCGCGCCTCCCTATCTTCTAATAGATATAATAATATAGATACGTTTTAAAATACTGAGAACTACAATTAACAGAATAATCACAAGGTTTTGCTATAACAATAGGAACATGCATAGTTATTTTTATATTAAATTACTAATTAAACTACGTCTAATGCATCAAAATTTAATGCAAGTGTTGTTGTTTATTGGCACAAAGTTTACCAAATCTTGGGGGCAATGTGGAGAGTACCACTCGTAACTCTTTTTCGACTTTTAACCTGGTTCGATATTTGGTTTTTTCATTGCAGCCAGTGCCGAAAAGCTCGTTTCCCATACATAAGACGTTACAAACGGTAGAAGCACATGCATTGCTTCGCAATACAAAGATTCATACTCTCCACTAACAAGGAGAACCCCCGCTCTGTCCCTCACGGGTTTTGTTCAGACTTTACAGAGTTATAGATCTCGTTCCCCTGATTACGAAAATACCCCATTATAGGGGCAGACACTCAATAGTTTTCGAGATATTTGCAATTAAAGTTTCATAACCGTAAAATATATATAGTTTAGTTCAGATTTTTACCAAGCAATGGTGTGGCGTAACAGTAGCGAGGTGAACTGTTACTGTTACGCCGTATGTCCGGGTTCGAATCCCCCTTCGTGGTAAATTATTTTTTATTGTTTTTTTTCATGGAAAATGCATTTTCAATGTTAAATAAATTTTAAATAAAATATTTTTATTCGCTAAAGTACTAATTGAAAATGATACTTATACTTACATACTTTATAGATACAGATACTTATTACTTTATAGAAGAAATACTAGATCTATTACTACATAAAAGATAATAATTATAAAACAATAATAATATTAAAATAATCTGAACCAAACTGATATTTTACGGTTATGAAACTTTAATTGCAAACATCTCGAAAACTATTGAGTGTCTGCCCCTATAATGGGGTATTTTCGTAAGCAGGGGAACGAGATCTATAACTCTGTAAAGTCTGAATAAAATCCGTGAGGGACAAAGCGGGGGTTCTCCTTGTGAGATTTACCCACAATTGAATTATGGTTTCATTTTGAAACTTTTGTTTCAGTGAGCTGTCGCATGATAATTCTATCAATTTTTCCTTTTCGATGGTTTGTCAGCTCAAATCAGTTCCTCGCTCATATGTTTTGACACTAAAGCTGCTCTGTGAAGCATACAGTGCGTCCAGATAGCATGTGATACTTTCTTTTTGACCAATGCTTGAAGACCTGCTTTGTGTCCGGAAATTGAGTGAGCTCCGTCGGTGCACAGTCCAATGCAATTATTCCATGTTATGTCGTTTTCGTCAAAAAAACTATCTATTGTATTAAACATTTCAATGGATGTGGTTTTTCCAGGAATGGGTTTGCAAAATAGTATATGTACAATATCTTCTAATATATTATATTATTTTTCGCAACATGTCGAACGTATGCAACTAAATGGGCATCTTTAGCTATGTCAGTTGCCTCATCTACTTGAATGGAGAATTTCGAAGTACGCAGCCGAGAAACTAATTGATCGCAAATATCTTCAGATATATCATTGATTCTTCTTCCGACTGTATTACAGAGTAGGGCAATAATCAACTAATATTTAAAACTGACTAATAGTCTTTTTGAATATTAGTCATAGCAAAATAGTCATTAGTCAAAACTGTTTGATTAGTTAGTGATAACTAAATGGCAAATGATTAGTCACACCTCTAAGTAATCGTTAGCTTTTGCTTATTAGTGAATTAGTAGTTGATCATCAGTCATCAATCTTTAGTCATCAGTCACTATTGAGCGACTAATATACGTTCATATTATTAATTAGTTATCACTAACTAATCAAAAAGTTTTCACTAATGTCTATTTCGCTATGACTAACATTCAAAAAAACTATTAGTCATTTTTAAATATTAGTTGATTATTGCCCTACTCTGCTGTATTATCAGCAAGCGGAATTTGTCGCAACTGTTTTGCATACGATTCGGCGAACAGAAACGGAGCGTTTGCAAAGACGTTATTTTTAAAATCATCAGCTCCGGATAATTTTTTAATAGGGCTTAAATGAATGTATAAAAATGTAAGAAAAATAAAGATAAACATTACTTCACTGAATTTGTACTGTTACGTTACGATACGAAGTTCATTTATTTGTAGATATTATGGTATGAACATCAATTTTATATTAAAAATTTTGGCGCTTCCCCGGTTGGAAACCGCTGCTTTAACGTGTCTCTGTCTCTACACACCCGCACACGTACCTACACACGCCACCCGCGTTTTCGTTTTCGTTTACGTTTTCATTGAATGGTACACTTCTTCGGGTACTACCCGGGTTACCACAATTCGCGTTACCTAACACGCACGCATTTCCCACACATTGTTGACTCATTCCAACAGCACGGATACACGTTCGATTCTTTAAGCGTCCTCATTAAACAGATTTGGGTCGACCGAGCCTTCACTTTCTATGATACTTATTCCTTGCACGTTGACTGAGGCTGTGGGAAATGAAATAATTGAAGCGATCCGACGGTCGATTAATGGAACCTCGCTTTTAACCATGCGATTTACGCGAACATTTATCGCACCGTTCGAAAAAATCGAAGTAGAAAAATGTGACGACCACACCTGGTCTATTCTAGTGGCGGTTTCGCGCGCACTTTCTTCGGTGAAAGATTTCGTCGGTGGATCGCGGCCGCAGCTCGGACATGTAGAAATTGGACGAGCGTGATCGAAGACAATTAATCGCGCGCGGGTAGGACCGACACGCGTCCAGGTGAAAACGTGAACCGCGTGCCACCGCGATAGAACGAACGAGAATATAAAGAAGGAGCGGCCGGCGAAATGCCGAGCATGAAACTCTATTTACACTTTCTTGAATATGAACGATACGGAACAAGCATCCGAGGCGGGCGCGGCGGCTGCGGGAAAGCTCGGAGAAGATTAAAACGAAATTAATTTCACGCCGGTGACCCTTTTTTCCCTCGGCGCTCCTCAGGATTGCACCTCGCGCCGACACTGTATCAAAATTAAATTTGTTTTTCCGTTTTCGGCGGGGGAGGGGAGAGGGGCACCGTACCTGGAAATTGCATGGAAATTGAATTTGATAGCTGATGAAATTGTTGAAGAGCTGACCGGATAGATCGGGCCGGGTTGAGGGCTAATTGAAATTTATGGATAATTTGCAGAGCGGATCGTGTGCCTTTGGAAATTTCGTAGAGTGGATTGTTCAGATTTAGAATCGTGATCTCTCTATCTCTAATAATGATAGATTTCGAAATGTGCACAGTTCCGGATCACGTCGGAGAAATTTATGTCCACCGGTGCCACGTCGAAGATTTGATAAAAATTCGCTGAAGTGGAATACTCCATTACCGGCTTAATGCACATGTTACACGAACTAACTGTAAACGAACACACGCATACACCTATATATACAGGTTTTCCCTAATTAATGACCAACATTTCCCAATTATTTATTAGCATAATTAGAGGAACCGTTCGAATATTTTTAATTAACGTGTTTACGTGGCACGCGCTATGCTTTGCGACCGCCTTGAATCATTTCAATTCAACGTACCCTATACGCGTACACTTATTCGCATCTTTGAAAATATTAAAGAAATGCTTTATTAAAAATTAAAAAACCCTTACTAACTTATCATTTTCCGCAGGCTGCTGGTTGGCTGACTTTTTTTTCGTTTCTGTAAGGATTGCCCTTTTGGGTATTAGAGTATGGATGCAGGAATAAAGCTATAAGCTCCTCCGTTTTATTATTAAAATATGGACGCGAACCAAGAGCGTAAGAGCTCTTCGCTGTTTTATTAAAATCTGAATGCAGAAGAAAACGAGGAGTAGACTTCCGATCTCTGTTCGCCATTTAATTGGCGGATCAGTTCCAAGATCTCTCGGAATCTCGTGCCGGTTGCATCCCAACAAATCTGTACATTGCTACGACAATGTGCACACACTACACACGCGCGCGTTTCATGCGGGCACGTATTCTCAGCCCGGAGAGCGGCTCGGGTCGTTTAATTGAAAACTCCGCATAATCCCCCGGACAGCAAAGTTTTCGATGGTACCTGTGTCACCGTGCATGTCGCCGTGCACACGGGGAATATCTGCAAGACATTTCCAGATTTTCGCGCACAGAGAAGCAACCTCGATCCCGGACGGCGTTTCATATCAATCCGATGGAACACATTTTGCCCGTTATTACATGTGTACTAGGTACAGTAAGGAGCAAAACTGTGCCAATAACCACAAGTTTTGTACAAATCATTATTTATTGCTAGGAATATAGAAGAGTAACAAAAAATCAACATTATAATTATTTTTATCATAGTTAGAAGTAACTTAAGAAATTTCTTTCGATAATTCATATCTCCTCGTTTAGCAATAACAACAAAAATAGATTGACTCGGTTTTGCACCACGGCCAATACATGGAAATATTTAATATATTATTTATTTTTAATATTTCGTCCACAATCCTTGTGCTTGTAAAACTGCGCTAATTCGCTTTGGCATACTTGCTACTAATTTTTTGCAATAATCCGGAGAAATTTATTCCCACCGTTTCTTGAATTCCATCATACAAATTTTGTGATTGAAGTTGGTTGGGAGTCATATGAATCCCGAAGTCGTCTTTTTAGTAAACCCCATAGATTCTCTATGCCAATTCAGAACAGAAAATTTTTTAGTACTGAGACAATTTTTTACACTTTTAGCAGTGTGCTTGGGGTCTCGGTCAAGCATGAAAATTAAATTTATTTCTTCAAAAGGCATATTTTCAACAACATCTATGAGATGATTTTGTAAAATATTCTTGTACATGTACTGATTCATGATGCCATTAATTTCGGTGCAGTGATCCAACACCAAATGTTGTTAGGCACCCCTACAACATTAGAGATCCGCCTCCATGCTTTAACGTTTGTTGCACATGTCGTGGTTTAAGCTTTTCATTTTTACGAATTCAGCGCCAAGATGTCTCGTCTGACCAAATAGCCCGTTCCCATTCAGTAGTTGTCCAGTTTTGATATTTTGTAGCAAATTCCAAACGACGTTTAATATTTTTTTCGATAACATTGGCTTCTTTATTTTCTTAATGCTTCTAAACGCAGCTCCTTCGAGGGTTCTTCGTGCTGTCCACTGACTTATTTGTGTATTCGTATCTTCTTTTAATAATTTTGCAGCCGTAATGGTACTTGAAGCTTCACCAAATGTGACAAACCGTATAATTCTTCGTTCATCCTGCGGTGATAATATTTTTGGTCTTCCTTCAATATTTAATAATATACTTTTTCCAGTATTTTTTCTTATTCTCTGCACTGTCGATTTACTAACACTGCAAGTTTCCGCCGTCTTATGCGTTGGCAAGCTGTCATTCAAAAGAGAGATGACTTTTTTTTACACAATTTGGAGCCATTGACTTCAAATTTATTCTTTCTTCACTTGCGTGCTTTTCCGTTCGACTAATTGCGAAGAATTGAGTGTTAAGACGTAGATTAATAGTTTGTAAACATACCAAAGTGCTAGATGTAAACGTGCTACTAAAACATTCCACGTAAACATTTCTTGTAGGGACCGGTGCAAAATCGAGTCAATCTATTTTTGTTGTTATTGCTAAACGAGGAGATATGAACTAAAAAATTTTCTGTTCTGGATTGACCTGCACAGAGCTCTAACCTCAACCCCATAGAGAATCTATGGGGTTTACTAAAAGACGACTTCGGGATTCATATGACTTCCAACCAACTTCAATCACAAAATTGGTATGATAGAATTCAAGAACAGTGAGAACAAATTTCTCCGGATTATTGCAAAAAATTAGTAGAAAGTATGCCAAAGCGAATTAGCGCAGTTTTACAAGCACAAGGATTGTGGACGAAATATTAAAAATAAATAATATATTAAATATTTCCATGTATTGGCCGTGGTGCAAAACCGAGTCAATCTATTTTTGTTGTTATTGCTAAACGAGGAGATATGAATTATCGAAAGAAATTTCTTAAGTTACTTCTAACTATGATAAAAATAATTATAATGTAGATTTTTTGTGATTCTTCTATATTCCTAGCAATAAATAATGATTTGTACAAAACTTGTGGTTACTGGCACAGTTTTGCTCCTTACTGTACACTGTGTACTATACATATCGCAATTATTTCCAGAAAATTTGGTGTCGATAAAAATGAAACTGCTTCGAATGACCAATTCACGTTTATACGTCGATGTATGTATGTATAGTGCACAATGTGCTAGGAAATGTCACACTTTCTTCGAATAGAACGCGTGGCCTACTACCTCTGAACTGGAACGTACGTGATAAATGAACTAAAGAATAATAATCTTTGGTCTTTCGTGTGCTAAAGACTTCATTAATACCGAACCAAATAACGTTTCTATGTTCAATGCCAAATGTTCTCCTAATAGAACTCCTAATCGAAATACGAATACCCTAATTGTTTGGAGAAGCGTGGCCATTTTCACTAGCGGCGGATGTAGGTCGATATGATTCTGAGTTAGCGGCTACGTAAGCAGGATGGTGCGTGGATCTTAATATGCATAGCTTAATGTGAGTGGCCGGCTGGTCTATCGGCTTTAGGCCGCGCGTTTTGAATGAAAAGCAATGCGCGCCGCTAACGAAGGGAAAGTTATGACGATTTTAGGTTGCTCGTAAGACCGCGTGCCACCGCTCGACTCGACTCGGCTCGGCTCTTCGCGTGTGCCATTTTTCGGTGGCCTTTCCTCAGACGTGACGAGTTTCGAAGTTTTGTCGGAACGTCGCACGCCGTCGCGTCGTCGCGACAGAAGTTCCTGCAAGGCTGCGCGAATTCCTGGCCACGTTAATTGCATCGCAACGTAAGAACCGGAAAATTAATTAAGTCCTCCGTAGCTCGCGCTATTTAACCTTCCTGTAAAACAGTTCTAATTGAACGCGATCCAATGTTAAACCGATGGAAAGATAATTGGCCATTGAAAATTATGAAACCTAATCGAGCCAGGATCTATCGTAGAAGCAGTAATTTGCAAGGTAAAACAAGTTCGACACCTTCCATCGTATAAACTTATGCGATCAGTCGCAACGATTCAAAATACTATAGTTCTTTTAATAATTCTTTAACAATTTTTCTGTATTCTCATATTTTCTTTTGCTTCTGGGTCACACGTTGCTACTTCGACGCAACTGTGTAAAACAGTTTTAATTGAACGCCTTTGAACGTTTAACCAACCGAAATATTTTAATTGTTCGTTGAAAATTATAAGATTAATCGAACCAAGAATGATGGTAGCGTAAAGACAAAACGCGACGATGGATGTGTAAATACGAACGAGTTCTTTCTACACATTCATTTGTTTCGTCTTTCCCTTTATTCGGAAAAGTAGTCGCACAGGAGATACCACGATGATATTCTTCACTTAATTATTCTTCACGGTTTATATTACATGATTGGGTGACATTTCTAATTCCGCAGTTTAAAAAGGCACATTTTATGACTCTAATAGGGAGATTTTACCATATGTAACCACGAAAAGTGTGTGAATTTTCGCGCCGTGAAATTGTGCGAGGGTTAAACGCTCTTTTACGCGCTTTTCTGTTTAGCATTTCTGACTCGATTCTTAGTGTGGATTTATAGTGGAGCTGCGAGCATCGGTGATAGCGGCGCGGTGAAAACAAACCAACATTCGTGACAACATTTCGACACATACTAATGAAAAAGTACGTATGTATTTTCTTTGTTTTTCGTTTTTTTTTCACCGCACAGCTCACCTCGCTGCTCCACTATAAATCCACCATTAGGTTCCCGCGGAGTTCTGCAAACAAACGAATGCAAGGCTCGCTTGCAACAGACGCAACACTCAATTAACAGTTAATTTACAATGATAATGACGCTCGGCGTAACGCGTTGTTAGAAACGCGTTGTTGTTGACCAGACCACGCGGCAATAATTATATCCGATAGAAACTTCCTCGAGTTGTCATACATTTTCGAACTACAGGGCCGCCGCCGCGCCGTCGAGATAAATATGTGAATTGTTTCGGGCAGTCCCATAAATACAATGCATTTGAGACAAATACAAACAAAGCAATTGTTGGTAAGGCAACTCTCGTATAGAGGTGTAATCGTCGAACAAGAGGGCTTAAATTTAAGGGGGAAGATTGTACTCTATAATAGAAACATTTTTATCTATATATATATAAATTTAAGCCCTCTTGTTCGACGATTAAAGTATGAAAGGGTATGAAGGGTTAAAGTATGAATGATGTGTATGTATTATAAGTATGTACATGTGTGTATTAATAAATAACCCTATATATAGTTAAATTTATAAAATAGAGAATCGGAACAGAAGAATTCTAAAATTGTAATTGCCAACGAATTGTAAATAGAAGATCAGATCGAAACGAGCTTTCGCGAGAAACACGTTTGTCAACGATCGGTTATCCGTGTGTCATGTTTTACAAATAAATACGGCTTATTCCTTACATATACAAAAATGTAAATGTCCGTTTGTTTGTAATCGAACAATCTCCGTAACGGCTGAACCTAGAAAGCTGGTGTTTGAGCCATTAGACGCAGCGTTTCTTCGGAAAGGTTTTAGGACAATCCGCATTCGGAAAAGTCCATTCGTTCAAGAGTTCCAACGACTTTTTCCACCGGCTACAACGCTAACTGCTTATTTCAAGTTATCTGAATGTGGCGCGTTTGCGAAAACATTGATGTAGAATAATCGATATGGTTTCGTGTTGATTCGCGCTATAACCAATGCGTCACGACGAGGATCTCAGTATAATATCTATATAAATAGAAAAAATATCTATATAAATAGAAAGATTGACCTATTCGGAGTGATTTGTTCTGTAAGTTTCTCACTGCATCGGAATTCAGCTGCGTTTGAATTGAAATATTTGGTTAGTATTTTTAAATTATTAAGTCTTTCTTTGTTTTTTAGTTTTCGTGTTTTTTCCTTATTTAATGTTTAGCAATTTTAGATGTTACCGATATAACTTTCTTTCTACTTCAGTACATAAAAAGAATGACTCGCCGACAAGCAAACTAAGGTCGTCGTACTCGCGGAACGCGGGTATCAGCAATCAAATCAAATTGAGGAAGAACGGGCTTCACAAAGAATGGTTCAAATACGTGCCAGACTTGAGGATGCATGGTTGCGAGCACGGCGATCGGGTTCTGCAGCTTCAGATCTGCATCAAACTCAACAGAATGAACGCGACAGGCTGAGAGTGGCTGAAAGACGACAACGAGAAACAGCAGACCAGCGTCAAACACGACTCAGTGATCAGCAATCACGTGATTAAAATGTCACATCTGTGACAGATAAAAACATGCTTTTAAAAAATACTGAGCCACAGCAACGCGTGGCGGGGGAAAGCTAGTACAAAATGAAAACTTCCCTTCTACGGCGCAGTTTTATGTGTAAATACTAGTATCTTCTCGCCCGGTAGAAATGAAATTTTATTCGAAAAGCTTCCGATATTTTCAACGAAAAGTGTCGAACCAGTTCGACCGAACTAATTATTTTCGGACCGATTCTTCTTCCGCAAGAATAATTTCGCACAAATTGTGGACCGAGCTACATCGAGTGCCGTTTATTTTGCCTTATTGCCTCTACAAATAACAACAGTTGTATTTCAGCCATGTCAACTGAATCGTAAAGAGTCGCAACGTGTTCGGATACCGTATCGCTTCCTCTCTAAAAGAATATTCTCGTTGTTAAAACAGACACACTTTTAATTACACGATATGGTATTGTTTAACGGGCAACATTTCATGCATGACCGGTACATTATAAACGAGATTTTGATTCAAAATCAAAGAATGATTATATTTTCATTTACACACACATACACACAGGAAGTAAGGTAAGTATTTAATCTTTTTAACTTACTTCTCATCAACGAATTCTTTAACTTCTGGCGATACCTTATTCTTATTTTTATCACCGGAAGTTAAAGAATTCGTTGATGAGAAGTAAGTTAAGAAGATTAAATACTTACCTTACTTCATTATCATTCAAATACTTCATTATGTTTAATTGTATTGTGTTTTATATATGAGAATACAATATACCTTCACACTAGAGGGCTATCAAATCATTTCAACGAAAAAGTGATTTCATAAGTTGTGTTCACGATTTTTTGCAAAATCCTGAGGTCGTAGACAAATTTTGAGACCAGATTTGAAATCAGCGTGAAGAAATCTACATGAAAGGATGCATCGCATGTTTAAAAAAAATATCTTCCGCACGTAGTATTGGAAAAACGACAATTTTCTTGAAATTGTGCAAGTTTAACGAATTTTCTCAAGGTTAAAAAACGTTCGTACCACAATCTCCATAATTATTTCATATTCTACGAAGTTTCAGCTGTCATTTAAAAAAAATTTCACCGCTCTATCTCATTTCTATCGAAAGTTCTTTGATTTTGATACAGAATTCGTCGGTTTTACCCACTGTGCGGCGCGGCGTGCAGCAACGAACGTTTAATGCCGATTTCGTTGGTGTAAGCGCAGACCGGAAGTTGCTCGCGAAGGTTGCGGCACCGGAA
Source organism: Lasioglossum oenotherae (assembly GCA_028455765.1). Classification (NCBI taxonomy): domain Eukaryota; kingdom Metazoa; phylum Arthropoda; class Insecta; order Hymenoptera; family Halictidae; genus Lasioglossum; species Lasioglossum oenotherae. Next base: position 6,267,552 of record CM052289.1, read on the forward strand.
GCAGCGTTTTCGTTTGAAGACGGTTTCCGAGATCCTCGCGGATTGATTGTTCCAGTTATCCGTTCGCGTAAACACGCCTTGAACGGCGTGACCGATACAAAAAAGTGGAGAGAGGGGGGGGGGGAGAAAAAAAGAACTTTCCCCGGTTTAAGGAGCAAACGCAATTTCTCGGTCGGCCCCCACCTTGGCTTTCGCGGTTGCAGTTTCTAAGCACGGGTTCCTCGCGTTACTCGCGAGGCATTGGGGGGGAGGGGCGAGAGGGGGGTGGCGGTGGGGTTAAAAACGCTGAGCGATTCGCGAAACGGCGGCGCCGCGCCGTTAACGAGCACGCGACGAAACGCGGCGACTCGGACGAGGCCTCTCTTCGTCTGAACGGCTCGGTTTCAAAGCCTTTCGGAGAAGCTTTATTTACGACACGGACGCGCGCAACTTTTTAATTATTTCGAGAGCACGAAACAAACGTACTTCGGTTACGCGGCTAACAATAAGTAGAATGAATGGCTGAGCGAGAGCAGATCCTTCTCGGCGCAAGACTTCTGCGAATCCCTTTGCTCCCCTGGGATCCCCGGGATCATTAAACGAAACTGGGGCTTTTTCTCGTCGAGCGGCACACTCCGGAGGAAGAGCTGCCTTTGAGATCTCAGATTGAGGAACGTTCGACGTTACCGCGTTTCTTTTGTTCCCGCGTTTGCGCCCGGTGATCCTAGGCCCGGATCGGTCGTAAACTGAAGTAGATATTGAATGATGCTGTTTCTAGCCTGACGCTTTATCTATCGCAGCTGCTTAATCCATCGATCGTCGCCAATTTTCTAATAATCTTTCTCGAAAGATCGACGTGATTACGCGATGATCGTGTTAAAATTGTTCGATGCGTGTCGATACGTGCGTACTTATCGAGACAAGATGTATCTTGTGTCGATCGCGTGCGGATCGGGAAAGTTTCTCGCGAATCTTGATAACGATTCCGAAGGTATCGTGAATCCCACAGTAATGAAAAGCGAATTACAGCTTTCCCGTGGAGCGAGCGGGTTAATCGCGAAATAGTCTTGATGCTGAACCCTCGCCGGCTTCCAGCAACATGCAAGGTTGTTCGCCACACGAACTCGTAAAAGGTTTTTCGTTAATATTTCGTTATCGTTCCGTGATAGAATTCGATTCGGATCCCCGGAGCGTTCGAGGCGATGATTTCGATTGCTTAATTAGACCAGCTCGGCGTCGGTCGAGTGGGCATTCATCGAAAACCCACGGCTCGTCCCAGGGCACAATCAAATTTCACCTAGAGCGCTCGTCAGCAAGTAGGTCGACGCACGTTCGATTTTCGCCTCTCTCGCACTCGCGAATAAGCGAGCCGCGAGCCGCGAACCGCGCGCTCACGCGTCCGATATGCGAAATCGGTGTCTGTTTCTGTCAGAATTCAACAGGGTTCCCCGGCCGGTGCTGGGGGCAGGAATTTTCGCGAAATGTCGCCCGCTATGCACCGCGCGCCAGTTTCGATACAGTATCGATAAGGTGTTCCTCAGGTTCTAAGGAAGAGTAAAGCAAGACGAGGGAAAACTTGTTAAATGTACAACAGACTGATGAATAGCAGTTCTCCCCGGTATAATCTGTGTTCATCTATTCGCCGAGTGACTTTTACTCTAGACATTTTTCTCGATACCTTGACACCGTCCTTACTTCCTGTTCCCGAGTCCGAACTCGTACATACTTTGTCTTACTTATCCAGTAACTAATGCTGGGGTTATCTTTGTGGTTAAAGGCACGTTCCCATCTCCAAACATTATTGTATACGATCCCATAGAAATTAGTCGTGACACTTGAGAACCGAATAGATGTCGTAGTAAAGATAGTAATTTATATCTGGCAAACTCTTTCTTCGCCAGAGTATTGTATTAGGACCTTGAATAAGTTCTCGTTGTTTTTTTTTTAACAAAATAAAAGATTTATTTAAATTATAAGAAACAAAAACATTTCATTCAAAGTATAATGTATATAGTATAGTATATTCGAGTAATTCCTCCAATTTTTCGTCTTGAAATTTTTTCGGTGCCCCAGAACGTTCTTTATCCTCAAGTTCAAATTCATGATTTTTGAAGCGTCGAAACCAGTCTTTGCATGTCGTATCCGACAAAGCATTGTCACCATAAGTCTCAACAAGAATTCTATGTGCTTCAGCTGCAGATTTCTTTTGAATAAAGTAGTGCAATAAAATTCCCCGCGAATACACTTTATTCGGCACAAAAGTAGACATTTTCAGAACTAAGAAAAAATTACTTTGCTTACACTAAAGTGAACTACCATACACTGAAATTTAAGGTTAGATATACTACTGCCTTGCATGTGTGTTACTATTCGAAATTCCACGAACGGGATACTGCTACTACCATCTTTGAAGAAACAGCGAGAACTTATTCAATGTCCTAATAATTCGAAAGACAGTGTCCGAGAGAACGGGCGGATGCGGCGTTAAATTATGCTCGATAATCGCCCGAGAATGAGTTTGAAAAAGGAAGTTCCCGAAAGAATGGGCTCTGACAATTAATATCTCGGCGGGCAATTTTTTCCCTACAGGCAACCGGCAACCGAACAGAATGAGTTACTCCTCTTCAACCGCGACAATATAATCCCGTCAAGCCTATTGTTGGAGCCCGTTCCGAAACGGTGACTTATTATCTCAATTTTCCTATGAAATTCACTGGGCGCGATATCTATCATGCCGGTCGATTGAAAGACCGACGGAGCGTTTCGATTTATGAAAAAGAGTAGGTACCGTAAACAGTCGGAAACGGGCGTGCATAGAGGGAACGAGGGCGGAAGGGGGACAAAGGGGACAAAGGGGGGCAAATGGGGTGTCGAAGGGCTGATACGTCGAACGCGACCTATCGATTCCGGTGGTTCGTGTATTCCGCCTGAGCGGCCGCCGTCGATGCGTGAATAATAACGCCGAGCAGTTCGAGTGGGACCGTTGCTTGAATTCAAAAACCCCCCCCGCGCGGCCTTGTCGATTTGTTTGGCGACGATCGATTTAATACCGTCATCGGGAGCGCCGAAGGAAACGACGTCCCGTGGATCCCGTAGGAACCGCCTGTTCCCCGATCCACAATTTCCACCTCACGATAAACGATCGTGGCACGTGTGAGAAAGATGCGCACGATAAATGTGAAAACTTTACACATTGTTAAATATAGATATTCTGAAATAGAAGAGGGCCAGTCGCAAAGGGTTGAAGATCTTTTAATCGGTGTTCGCCGGATCGCGACAGACTACTTTGAATAGGGGCAAACAAAAGAAAACAGAACAGAAAAAGTCCGCGGATTCATTTCCTGGAGACGCGAAGCATGAACGCGCCGACGTGATAATTGAAAGTACAGAACGGAGCAGAACGGAGTAGAACGGTAAAGTGGGAATGGACAGTTGTTGCGGTACATAGATATATACATAGGTACATACGTATTTACAGGATGCGGTGTAAATCGTGGCCATTCATTTCGCGTCGGCGGCGGTTCTGGACACCGCCGCGCTGGAGGAAAAATAGTGAAGATGGCGGACGACGGGATATTCACCGAACGAATTCATGGCCCGAGGCGGCCGAACCGTCGAGCCTGCTCGATAATATTGCAGTCTATGTATATCGTAAATAACACGCGGCTACCGGACACTGTATCTTCCACGGTCTACGCGGTCATCTAGGTTGCACGACTATGCCACACATTTCTCTGTCGATCTCGATGTCGAACGCGTCGCGATCGCTCGTCAGATTGATCCACGAACAATCTACGAATATCGGTGCATACGGCTGTTTTTGCGATAACGTAATTTTTTTCGTATTTTGTCAAACGTGGTACATACCAATGGATAGTTGAGATTCTTTCGATTAAAATGAGTCCAAACATGACGTACATCGGTCTAGTTTTATAGTCTTTGAAGCGCGTCTATCTTCTTTCTTCGTTTACCGAGACAAGGTCCCGCCGAGCCGCACAGTGGGCCAGAAACCGATCTTTTTGGAAAAAAATCAGCCGACAACTCAGTTTTTCATCGATTCAATTGGAATTTTTTTTTAAATGTTCGTGTAAGACTATACTTTGGTGACGTGCTGCGCGAAAATCGTTAACTGTCACAATCAAGAATCCTTATCTACAAAGCCCAATAACTCCGATACTTCATCCGCCCATACCATAAATTTGCATGTCCCAGCTGAGTTGCCGACACTTCTTAACCCTAAACCCTAAACCGCAAAATTTTAAACTGTAAATCTGGCCCAGAGAATTACCAATTGAATAGAATTACATTCGGCATTTATGTGGCTTACCATTAATTTATTGATCCAACAGCAGCGTTTTCGCTTCTTGAGGAAGAACTTCCTTGTGCTTGTCATCGTTTATTCTTAGAGAGCTCATAAGTGGATCGGATGATAATAACATATGCCGTATAATATCTATATTTGCCTTTTTGCGGCAACACATTCGGGAGTTTTCAGCTCGTGATTTCCTCAAGACTTTATTATTTGCCTCTTGTGGCTCTTCTGAATACGAACCAATTGGCAGTTCAAATGTAGCAAGCAATTCACTTCCATGTTGCAGTGCCTTATGAACTGATGGAGGTAGTTTGTACCATGTATAAATTTTAATGCACAATATAGGCGTCTCCGAATAATATTCTTTGAATTTCACAGAATCAGCTTTTCTGTCACATGTAATTATCTGAAGAATGTTATAAAATCTTCTGATAATAACCGCGTTTAATCCAGTCACTGCAGCAACTAATTCGGCTTTTCTAAAGAAAGTTCGGGCCACGTTCCCAGTATTTGAAGTACCAACTCCCTGTTTGACAACATCAACTGTGATTGATAGCTCTTTCAAAGAATTCTGTACTTTAACTTAACGATTTTCGCGCAGCACGTCATCAAAGTATAGTCCTTTACGAACATTTCGAAAAAGATTGCAATTGAATCGATGAAAAACTGAGTTGTCGGCAGATTTTTTTCCAAAAAAAGATCGGTTTCTGGCCCACTATGCGCCATACCAGATCTGGGAAATTTAAGCGAGCACTGGTCTGCCTGCTGCTTTGAATTTTGCGGCGGGCATGCCAACGTGATTTCACCCGCGATTCTTGAAGCGCTACGAACTCTCGTCCGAAGTGGAACGTATTGCCCCACTTTGTCTTACTTATGTCAATTGTTTCCTAAGCTGCAGCATCATCTACAGGGGCTACTTGACTCAAAGTATCTCCATATATAACGCGCATCTCCCGCGAATCCAGTTATTGCACTTTCGAGTTACTCCCGGGGGATATCGCAGTTTTAATGGCTACTCGAATGACATTTATGACCCCGCCTTCTCTCCAGCGACCACCCACACAATCTGTAATGTCCGGCTAACGTGTTCACTGTTTCTGGAATAATTTTCCTCCATTATAGCACGGGGCTAATGTTCCCCGCGCTGGTCAACGTTTCCAGGACGAATGTAAACATACGAAATACAGTCCGTCATAAAAGTCTCCATTCGAAGCAGAATAACTTTGTTAACGCGAGAACCAACAGCGCCTGTTTGCAATTACTTTAGAAGATTTTGTCTACTCGCCAGAAAATTACACTTCAAAAGTGCAAATCGTGTTTGTCTTCTGAATGAAACACACCTGTATTCCAAAGTACAAAATAGTGTATATATCTTTCTTCTATCGATCGGATTTGCTGTTAATAAATTTCTAAATGTTTTCGCCGCAACGCAACAGTTCGATTGTTTATTACGAATTACAAAGCAATAAAGTTATTTTCCCCGAAGCAAGTGAGTGTGTCTTTATGAACAATGTTTCTTACATTCAATCATTCAATAATTCTGTTCTCTCAAAATTATTATAACGTTTACTTTACAGACGCGATTCAAATAAATCTTGGAAAAAGATCCAAACTTGGATCGAAACGTTGATCTTGTTCGACAATTAGCAAAATTGCTTTATAATTCGTAATAAACAATCGAACCGTTGCGGCGGAAACATTTAAAAATTTATTCACAAAGTAGTGTAGTATGAATTCGTATAGAAATGAATTATCGCCGAAGAAGCCGGAAGTATTTGGGGATGAGTTGTGGGACGAGGACGAGAAATTTTTCAGGGGAAAACATCAAAATTTTCGTGTCGGGAAAACCGATTACCGGCGGAGTTCCGCGTGGAACGAACGTGAATGGAGAAACAGTTCGTTGATCGAGTTCCGCGAGCCGAAGAATTTTTCCCGATCGCACCGGAGAAAACCGCTGGAAGTATGTTAGATCTCGGAGAGCAAGTACTAGATACGTGCCCGGTGCTTCTCCGGTTCTCTGCGGACACTGGCTGACCGGAAACTGCTTCGATATTCCTACAATACTTGGTGTTGGGTATTCACGAGGCCATTGCGAATTGTCGTAGAAAAAAACAATGTGTTAAAATAGAAAAAAAAGTTTCCTTATCGGAATATGTTCTATGTGCCAATGGTAACACATTGTAGATATGTATTACGGGATTGAACTTCTTCTTAAAAGTAAGTTGAAAGTAGCACATTGGTCTCTGTGACGTTTCCTGAAAGACGTCCAATCAATCTACCGATAAGCAAACGAGAGAAAGGAGAAAAGGGAAACACGTCGAGGAGACGATCAAAGAAAAAATGTATGGAACGTGCGATGATACTTTGGAGATAACTCGAGATGTCCTCGCAAACGAGATAACTAATGCGACGGAAGTTTCTCACGTTTGAAAGTGGATTACGAATCGATACCGAGAACCAGAGACGGGCGATCCGTGTAACTATTATTACTAGAGCGATTTGATATTTACCCGCGGGAATTAAATCGCCGAGGTTTAACTAATTCAGCGGGAATGCGCGCCGCGAGTGTCGGAATCCCATTAGCATGACCTCCCGCCGTTTGTGAATTCTCGATTTCACCATTTTCAAACTCGTGCTCTAGGCGGTGAAGTGTAGCAAAAGTGAATGTGAAATCGAAAAACCTGGACCACTTTTCCCAGGCTTGCTGTGGACCATCCTTAAGGATGTTCTGGAGGTATATAAAAACGCAACAAAATACTTGAAAATCTGACAAGATATAATTCTTACGAAATTAATGCAATTACCAAAAGGGTTCGATTCACTGCACCGTTTAAGATTTATAGCAACTTGAAGTTTCCACATTTTAACACGTCTTCTTATGGAGAATTCATAAAATTCCACTTCAAACTCTATTTAAACCTTAAAAAAAAAGCAACTAGAAACTCCAGTTTGTTTTTATACATAGTAAAAATTATGTAATTAATTATGTTCAAAATTTATTAGGATTCACTGAACTGTGTTACACAGCAAAAAATTATAAACTGTTACAAAACGTCAAATTTATCATGTTGTCATCTAACAATAAGTAGCATGGAAACGCGACAACTGTGTAGACCACTGAATATAGCTACAATCAGAGGGTACAATTATTCGCAAAATCCACTTACAATTTTTTATAATATGAAGATAATTTGATTAAAAAATAAATGTAACATGAAATTCACTAATTGAACGAGAACTTTTTAAATTAATCTATTTCTTTAATGCAAAATATACTCTATACGTGAATGACTTTCATTGCCAATATATTGATGGGTTTCGAATTTGTTGTACTTTTGCCTCCCACTGTACTTCCAGAACATCCTTAAGGATCGACAACTAACTATACAGCAAACTATTTGTAGTAAAACATGGATTGTTGGAGTCTTTATCTATTGATCTTTTTATTTCTTTGTTTTAATGGAAAACCGCCTAAAATAGTTATACAGGGTCTGTCCGGAAAGTAATGCAATCACATTTTTAAAAAAGTCTATTAAACATATGGGTACAAACCTTTAAATTTCTTCAAAGTAGGATCTTTGGGCATCGGCACATTTTTTCCAGCGCGATTTCTATGCTTCGTATGCTCCCTGGAAGGCGTTTTTTGGAACCTCTCGTAGTACCCTCGTCACAGCCTCTTTGACGCGTTCCACGCTTTCAAAATGGCATCTTTTTAGCACATTTTTAATTTTTGGAAACAAGAAGAAGTCGACGGGAGACAAGTCAGGACTGTAAGGGGGTTGAGAACATGTTGTGATCCAACTAAGAAGTTTAAGTAAGACCGTTTACTGTTTTCCCCGTAATCTACGGAAAAGTTTTGGCTGGAAGTGCTCGACGAGGCTGCGACGAGGGTACTACGAGAGGCTCCAGATAATGCCTTCCAGGGAGCATACGAAGCATGGAAATCGTGCTGGAAAAAATGTGTCGACGGCCAAGGGTCCTACTTTGCAGAAATTTGAAGGTTTGTACCCATATGTTTAATAGATTTTTTTTTTTAAATGTGGTTGCATTATTTTCCGGACAGACCCTGTAGAAACAAACAAACACGCAAGTTGGAAAAGCAGAATAACGCGAAGATTGTAATAAACCGATATCAACACAATTACCGTGGAGTATTGTTCCGTACAAGTGGAGTCTTTAATTGTGCGGGGTGAACGACAGTACAACGTCAGATAGGAAGACAATAATGGTACATGAACAAGGATAATATAGTTTCTTGTCCGATGTAGATAAAACAATGTGTTAATTAAGACACTCTCCGTGGGAATTTCTTTCGTCACTCATAGACACTCCAGCCTTAAATGACGAACTCGATGGCAGGAAAATGCGAGAGGCGAGGGAGGGAAATGAAATCAACGGAACGTATTTCTGCAATTCAGGCTGGGAGCTGTAGGCTGGTTTCTTTGTAATTCCTGGCAGTTGTGATTTCCAAAAAATGTTCTTTCAACATTTAGTTTTTATTCCTCGTAGGGTACTTTTGTCTCGACTACTGTGCCAATCAACTAACCTGTTCATTCATGAATTAGTTGACGAAGGTGCAATATTTAGGTAAAACTGTCGTTCGCTCGCTATTGTCTCCCCGTGTTTGCGTCATGCGCCTACGGCCTACACCGTTGTGGGACTCTGGTGATCTAATTTTTCATGGGACCCGCACAGATTGGTTGCCGTAGTTCTCGAGAGCGTAGTTGCTTTCCAAGAAGCAGTTACGAGTCTAGCAGGCGCACGAATCCTTTCGTGGCCCATTTTCATTCAATCACAGCATCGTCCCGGATTGCAAGCAAACCGCGACAACAATCCGTCTGATTAAAACAACCCGGGCGATCGCGCTCGTTCAAAACTCGGGCATCGCCGCGCGGCAGTAATCCCAGGATCAAAGAGCTCCGGCGCGGTGCGCGGCACGGCTCGACGGCGAAGATCGAAAACGGTTTAGCATATGCGGGATAATCAGTCGGGCCTCGTCGAATGCCGGGCGGCTCTCGAAACTTCCTGATAAAATGGTTCGGCTAGAGAGCGAGTGTACTCACAGTTCGAACGTCTCGAAGTCCACTTCGCAGCCGAGTGAAGCCAGAGAGCAGTCGATCACGGGAAGTGGTTGAACATCGACAGGATGAACCTTGGGGGATCGATAGCCGGCTTCGAGAATGGAGAGAACTCGTTGGAAATCCCAGCGGACCGGAAGACGCGCGACGACGATCCCTGAAGACCGGCGATAGACGATCAAGCTCTCGTCTCGTCTTGGATCGATACGTTTACGAAAACTTTGCCGAGGAAATTCGCGGTCTAAAAATACGGGCCCATCGGCTCGCCGAGATTCGCTCGCTATAGTCGTAACGACTGGCACACACTGGCTGACCGCTGCCAAGAGGGGGCCAGGCTTCTCCCAGTGAACGGGGCCCCCCTTCCCAGCGCGGCGCAGCGTTCGAGACAATTCAGAGGAAGAAAGTAGGCTTCGGCTGACCCTTCCTTCTTATTCCGTGAATCGACTTCACTATTACTTGCTACGAAAACAGACGCTCGAATTGGATCAGGCTTTCCACCTGTACCGTGGAAAGTTAACTATAACACATTGCGTGGACGCGTGATGCCCCGATGTGGCTCCCTGTCTACCGGTCGTTTCGACAGTGATCGATCCCGACCGCTTAGCTGTGTCATGATTAACGCGATCTAGTCTGTGGTGCGTGGGGAAGGGATCCGGAATGGCATCCGGCATCCGGTTTCCGGTTACGGAATCTCCTTGAGAAGATCCTTCCGATTTTCGGGAACCCTTTCACTCTCTTGTCGCATCATATTTTCCCTCCCTTTGCAGCGTATCACACTGCATAAATCATTTCCTGCCGTACTTGCGAACGCTCGCGGTAGGTATTATTCAATGAATATGATCGCAATTGACGCTCCTATCGAAACGTCAATCGTAATACGGTCGCCGAATAGAAGAATCCAAGCACGTTCCACGCGCGACTTGGTCGGAGATGTGATTTAGAATCGAATACTGCAATCTCTCTCGTATCTTAATCGAATTTTTGTATTCATAGGCTGCTCGTGTAATATCTGCGCGAAGGATTTCGTAATATCGACTTTCCCCGTTAAGAAAAAACCGAGTGCAAAGTTCTAGTTTGACCACTAGGCGTCTAAAGGCTGGCGGATATGTTTAAAGCGGCGCGGCGCGCCCGGCGACTCGGTGGTTAAACGTTTTGTTGCGCAGCGCCGACTGGCCTTCATGTTTTTCCAGTTAGCTCGACAGTTTTCCAACCATTTCGACTTTTACGGCGAGGAGCCAGGAGCTGAAACGTGTCGTGCAGACACACCATGCACACCGTTGCAACGAAGTCAATGGTACCCATACTATCCGACTTTGCTGCTTTTCGATATGGATTCGATACGCTTCGCTCACGAAAACCATGGTTGCCGGACCATTTTCGGCGGATTTCATGCGTTCGCGATAAAAATGTGCGTCGATCAAATGGAAAAGGGTAAGAGCATCTAGAAAATTAAAAAATATTCCTGTATCGTTTTCCACTTTATAAAGTTGTCGGTAGACTGCGGATTTTTATGTAAAATATAAAATTTATGAAGAAATTGACTGGCTGAAATATAAAACGGCGCAAAATATAAAAATCCAAGAATATCGTTATGCTGTTTTCAACGTGAAAAGGCGTATCGCGAATCCCGAGACACCGTGTATACTGCTCGTCACACGTTGCTAGTATTGCATACAAGAAATATGTGTATGTCGGTCACAGTTAATGACGATCCACACTGACGTCGCTTAATACTACCGTGAAACTTAGTTCCGATGTGTTCTCGCGTGTCAAAATAATGTCTCGGTGAAACCCGCGTCCGTGATTTCAGCGTGACCTTGCAACAATACTCTCCCCTAAGTATTCCGCAGACCTTAACACTCAATCTTTTCACTTGAAGGTCGCAGTACGGCTCAATTCAGTTTAACGGCAATCAAACTATCAGTTAGTGTCATCTCAGTGGGACGGCCGTTCCCATACGTTAAAAATAAGCGGGCCATTATTGTTATCGTCGGGTACTGTTATAGTGAAGCTTTTTTAATGCTCGGAAACCATCAAAAATTAATTAATAAACATATGAATGAATTAAAAGATGGCAAATAGGGTTTTACTGTCTCTGTTAATACATATAGCTATCGATTCCTGCAGGCGTTCAATCGAGAATGTGCTTTGCTTTACTTGGTCGTAGGTATCGATTTAATTAGCCATTAGTACTAATTGGCAAGTTTATTGGTATAGATAAACCTCGTTAATGGGCTTCGAGTAGCAATTTCACTTAAGGAGCGCTTAACATGAATAGCGTAAAATCAATTATGTATGTATAAGTAAGACATTAAAGTTTTACAAAGTCGTAGCAGCTGATGCATCGAGGTTTATTACAATCATTACTATATTAAATCTTGTTCGCCCCTTCCAAGGACGTAAAACATTTTTTTTTTTTTTATTGAAAGCTTAATTGAAACTCCCCATAGGGGGTTATAAAACTCTACATTAGTGATATATGTACATCTTACAGTTAAACATCAGTAATGTAGGTACCGCAGAACACATTAGGTATATAACACATAAAGTACATAACTTTAAATCTTTAAATTACATTGCTTGAAAAAATTGAACAGAAGATAACAAGCCTGAATATTCGGTTCACAAAGTAACGATCTAATATTTAAGAGTGGAAACAAATTGAGTTTTCTTAATTTTTTCACGAGATCAACTCTTTGCGATTCCAACAAGGTACATTGCCAAATGATATGGTTAAGATCTTGAACCTCATCGCCGCAGTTACATTTGGAATCACCTATTATATGTAATCGTGAAAGAGATGCTGCAAGATGATATAATGATCTGCTCTACAACGATTGAATGTAACAATAAATTGTCGCGATAAACCTCTACCCGAGAACCATGGTGCAACCCCGTCTCTAATATAATACTGAAAGTATTCCTTGCCTTTAAACTGACCCTGCTGCATTGTGAAATCACTAGTACTTTGTCTACATTTGTTTTTAAAAGATTCTCGTAAATCAGAGAAGGGAATGACAATACGCTTATTAGCTTGTTCTAGTGTTGCCGATTTAGCTAAGGCATCAGCCTCATCATTTCCAACAATGCCTGAATGGGGCGGAATCCAAACAAATTCTATACTGCTGTTGTTTGATGTGGTTTTCATGAACTTAGTATTTTTCGTTAATTTCGTAAATGTAGAAGTTGGTCATTATATTTGTCTTTGACTTTTGTAGACATAACAGAGCACTGAGAGAGTCAGTAAGTATTTTATAGCTATGATTTGTGTCCAAAAGAGCAATGTCAAGAGCATCAATTAAAGCAACGCATTCAGCTGTGAATATAGAAGCAATAGATGTGATGCTTTTTTTGGTCGATATATTTAAATCTTTACAAATGCATCCAGATCCAACAGAGTTAGAGCCTGGAATTTTACTACCATCAGTAAAAATTGCGTATGAGCCACTGTTTGAAAGACGTAAAACATTCTTGGGACACCGTGTGAAGGCAACGGAAAAATGTAAGACCACGTGAGCGCGGAAGTTCGGTGGAAAAGAAAACAGCAACCGGAAGAGAACGAGGGAAAAAGTCGCGAATATGCTGGACGCGCATAATTACGATGCGGTCCCGTTTCGAGGATGAGAAAAGGAACGGTCATAGCAGGATATAAACGCAGCAGCCGGCTCAGCTTACGGACAAGTTTTGCGAAACGCGCGTGAACTACTTCTGCCGCGGCCACTCGCCGCGTCGCGCCGCGCCGTATATTCGCATTCCGAACTTTCTTAAGCAATTATGTTATAACCTGTGCCCCCCTTCTCCCCGCCTCGCGTACACTAGACGCTTCGAACCCTCGGTGCTTTTTCGCATCCCCCTTTTCGCAGCCTCGTCTTCTCCTCCGTGCGCCACGTCCTATCAATTTCGCAGAAGATGCGTTCTTCCGAAATTAACGAACTTTTAAGATATACGAGGGTAGTCCCAGAAGTACCCGACCTTGACGTATAGCTGGCGGTTGTTATTTGACAACTAACTATATAGCCAAAAGTACAATCTTTATAAAGCTTAAGTTTGAAGTATGAAGGCGCTACGTTGTTTAGTATTTGTTTGACAGCCACCAATAGCATTTAGCGAGAAAGAAAGTGTTGTTCCATCAGGACTATGCACCAGTTCACACATCCGGTATCGCGGTGGCCGGAATCAATGAATTAAAGTTCGAATTGCTTCCTCACGCACCTTATTCGCCAGATTTAGCTCCCTCAGATTATTTTCTCTTTCCAAACTTGGAAAAGTGTATCGGTGGTAAAAGATTTGCCAACAATGAAGAGGTGGAGTCTGCGCTTGATGGCTATTTTGAGGAGCTTGACGTAGAGTTGGACATTAATCGATTAAAATTTTAATCATTGATTGATTGATTAATGTGTACGATTAAAAAAAGAAATACCAACAGTACCGATCAGTACCAACAGTTTTTTGCGCATGTCCTTGCTTACAAGGAGAACCCCCGCTCTGTCCCTCACGGATTTTGTTCAGACTTTACAGAGTTATAGATCTCGTTCCTCTGATTACGAAAATACCTCATTATAGGGGCAGACACTCACTAGTTTTCGAGATATTTGCAATTAAAGTTTCATAACCGTAAAGTATATATAGTTTAGTTCACATTTTTACCAAACAATGGTGTGGCGTAACAGCAGCGAGCTGAACTGTTACGCGCAGGCTCGGGTTCGAATCCCTTCGTGGTAAATTATTTTTTATAGTTTTTTTCATGGAAAATTCATTTTCAATGTTAAATAAATTTTAGATAAAATATTTTTATTCGCTAAAGGACTAATTGAAAATGATACTTATTATTTTATAGAAGAAACACTAGATCTATTACTACATATACAAAAGATAATAATTATAACACAATAATAATATTAAAATGATACATAAAAAACAACAAATATAAATATAAGTACACATACAAAGTACAAAATGGAATAAATATGAAAAATACAAAACACAAAATGCTACGACTATAGAAAGAAACTGACTGATGAACGAAAGATGCATTTCGAGGCAGAGCTAGTATCAAATCTCACGATAACGTAAACAGTTTACAGAAAGTTCTCAAGAGCGCGAGCCCCATAGCCCGTTGCCAGATCGAAGCCGATAAAGTAACATTACTTTTTTTTTACAAATAAATACTATTTTTACACATAACAAAAATTATAAGTATTATATTTGATTTCTATATTTATTCTACATAACGTATATTGTTTATATTATACAAGTTCAGCTCGCTGCTGTTACGCCACACCACTGCTTGGTAAAAATCTGAACTAAACTATATATATTTTACCGTTATGAAACTATAATTGCAAATATCTCGAAACCTATTGAGTGTCTGCCCCTATAATGGGGTATTTTCGTAATCAGGGGAACGAGATCTATAACTCTGTAAAGTCTGAACAAAATCCGTGAGGGACAGAGCGGGGGTTCTCCTTGTTAGTAATTTACGTTAAGTCTTTGTCCTATTGTAAACATTTGTGTAAAATGACCTCAGTCCGTTCATAATAAATAATAATAAAGAATCTCCCGCCGAAGAAAAATGAAAATCCCCAATGACCGACCGACTAGACCCGAGTTTATTCACCGTGGAAGCGAAGTTTTCGATCGGACCGACTGGTTTTCGTTTTTATTCTTCACGATCGATTTATCCGTTCGTGACTTTCTTCCTGTTTTTTTCCGGACGCTGAAACTAGTCTAGCATCCCGACAGAACTGATATAATTACCGGTTCGGCAAGGAAACTCGGCGAGGTATTAGGTACACGGACGCGTTACGAAAATACGATCGAGCAGCTCGATCGAGTTATAACGGTGTACGATGATCGCCGATAATTGGACGCGTAATTTGTCTGCTTCAATGTTGCTCACAATGGCCCTATCGGTGAATGTAAAACTGCACGGAATCACGGCGCGGCGGTTTAACTACGAGCGAGCGACGCTTTTTGCTGAAGAAAGAATCGGAAATACTCGCAAATTAACCGCGATCCTTTCGTTACCCAATCGGCTTTATACGCAGATAACAATCGACCTACTTATCCAGGCTGACGAAGTATTTGTACGTTTTATTTTCCTTCAATTCCTTGAATTTTTGAACTTAACAACGGTTGTACATTTATTTCTTGATGCATCTCGGCGAATTCGGTAAACCTAGTCGATATTCCCCACTTCTACGGACACGTCAATCACATATTTCCATGAAAATAATATTCAAACAAGTTCGCGATATTATTTTCGATATCTCGTTCCTTGACCTTTACGAAATGCCTCTTTTTGAATGATTTTTATACGATGAAAATATAGCGGATGTAAAATCCGCTGTCTAGTAATTATGAAATACAAGGTTCATAGAACTCTTGATAGAAAGCATATAATTAGTAGAAAGCTTTCGAGCAATTGGAATAATGTTTTACTGTCTTTACTAAATAAAGTAATAATGGCTAAGGATAACGAATGAAACAAGAAAATGTTACAGCATACGGAAACGATCTCCCAGATGATACAGTGAGCGGCAAAAAAGAAAGACGAGATTCGTGAACGTCTCACGATTAAAAAATTAGAAAGAGAAGGTTACATAACAAAAGAACGCGAGAATAAAAACTATTGTAGCAGTTATACAGTGGTCGAAATTTCTATAAAGTCATCTTCTTTTTCATAGATATTTTAAAAATATCACCATTTTTGTTGATTTATCGTATCTGGTCTTGTGCCTTGTAGACACTCGGATAGAGGGACTACGTACTCTACACCGCTATGTTTACTATTTACGTTTTTTTAAAATTTTTTCTGTGTGGTACAGAACACAAGTGCGAAGTTTCTATAAAGTCACTTAGTGTTTCTCTGTATTCTGAGCAGAGCACTACGGAAAACTGCAAATATTCTAAAAGTATTAGTTTTAGAACTCACGGAAATCCTGTTTGTTATAATTTGATTCACGTGTATGAGAATGCTGAGAGGAAAAGTACTAACAAGTGAAGAAAAAGCATCAATCGATGCTTATAAAGATATGGGCTGCTCTAATCGCGCAAGTGCTAAGAAAACTAATCGGTCGTATACTGTGATTAATAATTATATCAATTTACGTGAAAATTACGGAAAAAATCATTTTAAAGGTGGTAATAAAATATTGTCAAAGAGACGACATTCATTATTAATGAGATCTGCGGCTACGGAAAGGAAAACTGCAGCACAATTC
>CM052289.1:6292605-6303915 GCA_028455765.1 Lasioglossum oenotherae
ATGGGATTATTTACTATTTAGAATACTATTTTCCCCAGCTCTGGATAGCACCATATAATTTTTAGACAATAACATTTATGTAACATTCTCAGTTGAAGCATAATGAATGTGATAAATTGAAAGGTTCAAACTTCTTCGAAAGTAAATTGATGATGCTTGTCGCAGATTCGCAAGAATAGATTGTACGATTTAGTCTTTCGTAACGATAGTAATTGTTTAATACCTCGTCGTACGTCGAGCCCAACAGGCAGTCCAAATTAACAGCCAAGATCAAGTCGCCCACTTGCAAGCCGGCCTATGAAAATGCAAACAGAGGTGATTATGCGTTTAGAAAATACGCGTATTGTGTGTCGTATTTAATTAGTACTCGGGACACGCGGGGACAATTGTGTTGTCGACGGGACAATTACCTGTTCCGCGGCACTGCCTTCTTGTATGTCGGAGATGAATATACCTTGACCGACTTCGGCGTGCTTTCCTTCTATGATCATTATACCTAGCCCATATTGACCCTGAAACGGAGAACTTGCATGTAACAATGATAGATCGCGCGGGATTATACATATTGTTAGCGTGGTTAAAAGTTTATTGTTACTCGAACGGTACTTGCCTTCTTCACGGGCATGTTGCGCACTCCTTTGTATGCGCTGAACATTTCCGACTGTAACCGACCGCAATTCATAATTTGTTAGTTAATCCGAAATCAATTCTGTCAAATCAGGAGGAAATGATGAATAATTCCGAAAAAAAACTTTATAAACGGAGGAACCCGCTGACAATGAGATGGAAAAGAAGAAGAAAATTTAAAAAAGAATCGCCGTTCATAAAATGTGCTGCGAATGTAACTCAATTGAAGAGTGTTTAGAAACTTAGAAACTACAGTGGTCGAAATTTCTATAAAGTCACTGTGTTTTGTGCCCGTGCGAAATCAATACGGGCCGGTTTATCTACTTCTTTCAGGCCTGGTTTACATTGTATTTTTGTCCAGAAGAATTTAAAAGTTGTTGCACACATCTTGTTGTTACTGGGAGCCCCAATTCAGCTCGAAATTGTGCTGCATTTTTCCTTTCCTTAGCTGCAGACCTCATTAATATTGAATGTTGTCTCTTTGACTATTTTTTATTACCACCTTTAAGATGATTTTTTCCGTAATTTTCACGTAAATTGATGTAATTATTAATCACAGTATATGACCGATTAGTTTTCTTAGCAATTGCGCGATTAGGGCAGCCCATATCTTTATATGCATCGATTGATGCTTTTTCTTCACTTGTTAGTACTTTTCCTCTCGGCATTCTCATACACGTGAATCAAATTATAACAAACAGGACTTCTGTGAGTTCTAAAACTAATACTTTCAGAATATTCGCAGTTTTCCGTAGTTCTCTGCTCAGAATACAGAGAAAACACTAAGTGACTTTATAGAAACTTCGCACTTGTGTTCTGTACCACACAGAAAAAATTAAAAAAAACGTAAATAGTAAACATGGCGGTGTAGAGTACGCAGTTCCTGTATCCGAGTGTCTACAAGGCACAAGACCAGATACGATAAATCAACAAAAATGGTGATATTTTTAAAATATCTATGAAAAAGAAGATGACTTTATAGAAATTTCGACCACTGTAATGGTATAATTACTCGACAATTAAACGTAATTAACCATCAATATTAATAAGGAAATATTTAAGCTTACAACTGTGTCGAGCGAGTTCCATGATGCTATACTTGTACAAACGATCAGGGAACACAGAGAATGATGAAAAGCGTGCAAGTAAAATCGTTTAATTAACACTCACGTCATCCAGGGTAGGAGGGAACTGGCTGATCGGTTTCACAGCGATGTCGTCAATGGCCGTCGATCTCCTGCGAGTACATCATTGCATACGATTAAATAACTTTCGATCTCTGTAAAGAAAAAAAAGGGTAATCGTAAAAGCGTATACTTTACCGTAAAACAACAATCTTGAAACAAGTACCAGCCATTCCCTTGATCATAGCGGATGCGTTCAAGTGACATCTTCCCTGGAGAACACATCCGTTTACCTAAAAATACGGATGCTTTAGATTCAACCGAAAAGTTTTATCGAAAAGTGTCGTGTATAGGGATTGCAATAATCCCGCGGGATCCCGCAAATTTTGCAGGACTAAGCGTATAATCAAAATTATTCTATTAATATATCGTCAAAACTTTCAAGAAGGAGATGACATCCTTTGAAAGCGACGGCGAAAAGGGGAAATATTTATGTATGGTTTACGAATATTAATTCGACCGACAAGTGTAGAGGCTGAACGAGCTATTTCCGTTGCAGGATATCTTTGCAATGACTTGAGGAGCAAACTAGAAGATTCAACAATAAATAGTCTTTGCTTTTTACGTGCATATTTTCAAAGTAGTACAAATTAAAAATATTTTTTCTTTTTTTTATAATTTCATTAGGTATGTGAATCAGTTTCCGCCCTTTTGACAGATGTCGTTGTACTTAACCCTTCGAGGGTGGGGCTGGTGCACTGAGTGCGCCAACGATCGAATTTTAACGAGAAGATCGAGAGTTATTTTGTGCTCATTTTCAATAAAACCGTTCTTTTGATAATGTCTGAATTATATTTAGTAATGTACCAACATGGATTTGTCTGAATGCCTCATGATATAAAGTCAAAACTGAGTAAAACTGAACCAAAACAGCCTGGCGCACCGAGTGCACCGCCCCACCCGAATAAGGACGCGAGATCACCCCACCCACGAAGGGTTAAATATATATTAGATCGAAAAACTAAATCCTCAGATCCGCGGGATTGAAATAAATCCCACATCAATCCCGCGGGATTGCAATCCCTAGTCGTGTACAAATGATTATTATATTATACATATTATTGTTTCCGGAGACGTATTAATTGGCAGGATTGCGTCACATCGAACAAAGTATATCGAAACTGTTCAGCAATCAACTGCAGATATACAATAACCGATTAAATATTAACGAAGGTAAGAGACGAGGCCGATATACATATGTACATAGTTTATAAGGTCAGGCGGACGAAGACGAGTTCATGAATAATTTCAACAGCCTCAGAGTTCTCGAATCAATATCGAGGAGTGGATGTGGTCTCGCACCCAATTAGTATAGTACTTTCGTCGCACGGACGCGAATGTCACCGCTGAACATATCGATTACCATGCCGAAACGGGAGAACCCGCGGAATACGGAGAAAAGTTAGGGCAAATTGCGGGTCGTACCTCGAGTATCTCATCGCCGACCACCAGCTCGCCACCTTTGAGAGCCGAACCCTTCGGATTAAGGCCACAAATGAACACCGCCATTCGATTTCTGTCTCTGTGCCCAGCGAGAGAAATACCCAAACCACGCCTGTCCTTGTCCACCTTGACTAATAACACTTTGTTCCCCAGTCCATGGTACTTCTTTTGGACTTTCACTGCAAAGAAAAATGCCCGACCTTAGTCTACATGCGCCAGCCATACCTTACAAGTGTCAATCTTTTAACCCTTTGCACTCGGATGGCCAGTCTGAGGCGCCACTAAAAATTGCCATACCATTATTCAAAACAGTTTGAACATTATTAAATTTGTCTGTATTCTATAAATTGTAAAAAGCTCAACAGTTATATTAGGTCGTCCCAAAAGTTCCTTCCGGAATGTGTTCCTTTAATGTTGCTAAATAAATACAAAAAATGCAATAATCTTTATGTTGATGTTTTAGTACTTCCTATCATGAATTTGCATTATATGCAAGAATCGAAAACCAACTTTTGGGACAACCTAATATTTATTTAGCGATATTAAAAGAATACATTTCAGAAGAAACTTTTGGGACAACCTAATATAAGAAAACAGGTTGAATTTGATGTGCACAATGTAAAAAAGATTACATGGAACAAAAATGATCTGGGTTGAAACAAATGTCTCGATATTGGAATTCAAATTGCTTCGACTGCAAAGGGTTAAATCGCACAGTGACCGAAATTGTGAAAAAATGTTGGAAAATCAAAGGAAGAATGCTTTAAGAAAACGTAATAGGTTTTTTTTGGGACGCTGCCAAACTAATTTCGAACATTTCGATGATTAATTATGAACATTGTTCGATCGCTTACTATGCGTGTAGCCGTACTCATCCTCCTTTTCAGGGTCGGCCTCGATCTCCTGTTTCGTGCGTTTCACGTTCCCCGCGCTTTTTCTCGAAATCTAGAAACAACAAATACTCGAGTGAAGCCTTGAGTTTAGTCCGACTTGAAATGGCACTTAAGGCGAGACCAATCTCTTTAAAAGATGATTTAATACGTTTTTCGATTAGCTACCTCCATGCCAGCTTTCGTATATATATTTCCCTCGAGGTCTCTGGTGTCCTCCTCCTCGGAGCTCTCATCCGACGAATACTTCCGCCTCGCAGTCTTGTCTTCCGGCTTCGAAGCATTATCGTCCTTCTCCTCGCTCACCTCGCGCAGTATTCCCGGATTAGAAGGCGGTGACGGCGCCTTTTTCCGAATTGACTTTTTCATGGAGGATCTGCGAAGCCAACTCGTCTCGTGGACGCTCTTTTCCTCTAACAAATTATGCAGGTTAAACCAATCTTTTTACCTTCGCACGCTGGATCCCGCGCCATCTGATGCTCTTGTACTTTGCCTACGGAAATCCGATCTCGAGCTACTCTGTTTTTCCTCGTCTTCGGCTCCTCCCTGCAATATGAATGTCGTCGAATGTAAAACTTCGGCAAACAAACCTATATTGATTGTACGGAAACGCAATACCGAAAATTATTATGTAGCTCGATGCGTTCGCTCGTTTCTTCGTGGTAATGTAATCTAATTGATTCGTAATTCACAAGGAAAACCGAATAGAATAGAAAACAATAAGGATGTTAGAAGAACCTAAATATCTTTTTCCTTAACTTCTATATTTAGTTGTTCGGTAAACAATCGCGTTCAGGGGGAACAATAACGTTGCAAATCTAAAATTACGTAATAAATATCGATCCCGGTTTAGCTAGGGAACTTTAAGAAACGTTTCACTTTTCTCGTTTTTATCACTGCGATAGACTACGTTGCACGCCAACATTGCTTACGCTGCAATAAATAATAAGAAGAATTGAACTAAAAAAAAAAGACACTTATCAAAATCCTAGTACTATAGTTTCGATGGTTACTCCGAAAAACAGATCTTAAAAACCACTTGTTCTCACTGGAGTTACCCGAGAAGACGTTCAACACACCAAAGAAAAGTTTCGAATGACGACTGCAGCGAAGTTTGAAAAATGCAAAACAGTATGGTAAAAAGTTTGCAGAAATGTACGTTTTTGAAACCATGGCAATAAGATGGGACGCCGATAGTGTTCCAGTGGACGATCTTCGCGTAAACTTTGTAGAGCGTCTGTTCCATCTCGGATCTCCGCGAAACTGAACCGGCGCGGCGCAGCGGCGAGCAACGTGCTCATCCTTCTGATCGGCCGGCTCAGACAATGACTACAGCGGATTCGTTGTCTATCGAGTAATCACGGTCGGCTGGAGTATATCGAATCCCGATTGTGTACGTATCAATTCCACGAATCCGAGTAGAGAAGGAGAAGCGAAATCGGACAGAGGGAGAGATTATTTAAAACTCGCGGAGGCGCGCGCGCGCGGGCGCGTGTTCTCGCACGCGCCACTGTTTAAATCGTAAATTTCTCGGATTGAGATAGATCGAGAAGCCAGCCAGTCGGATCTTGAGTGCGCGACGAAATAGACTGACGATAACCCGGCGTGTTCGCAAAGGGTTTTCCCGCACTCCCACGTAACCGGGAGCCATAACAATCGATCCCATCCCAGTCGAATTAATTTACATCGAACACAATCGAACGCCGCGCCGCGCCGCCCCCGCCTCCTTCCACGTTCTCTTTTCCGTCCATTTTACGACCAAGGTTCGCTTCTCGTCACGATCGCCGTGAGAATTCAATCCATTAGCTAATTATAATTCAATTGACCGGCTTCCGACGCTCGACCGACCGAACGATCTTTGATAAGAGGTTACCGCACATTTGCGGCGGCAACTCGATCTTTTCGACAACCGGAGTGTCTCGACTAGGAATGGGATCAAGCACCTCGCAAACAGGTTCGAATCCTTGATTGATGGAATTCGAACTCTCTATAAGTACTTCGACAAATTATTTAAATAAAAATAAATTTTTTAAAAACACCACGTTTTTCAAATGGACTGGAAAGTATAAAATAATTTTTCCTAGCCCCCTACAGACCCCTAACCACGTACAGATAATCCTGAAAATTTGTGATTGTGAATTTTTAACAGCTACGCAAATACTTGTAAGATTTAAAACGAAAAACTTGGGGCGCATGCAATAGATAATTGATGCATGAATAGTTCACCCAAATTACTAAAAATTTTATTGCTTCGCAAATGATATGAACTGTTGTGTCAGATTTCTCAACGGCTGCTACTCTCTACACTCCTTGCTATTATCTTGCGCCCCACGTTTTTCGTTTTAAATCTTACAAGTATTTGCGTAGCTGTACAAAATTCACAATCACAAATTTTCAGGATTATCTGTACGTGGTTAGGAGTCTGTAGGGGGCTAGGAAAAATTATTTTATACTTTTCAGTCCATTTTAAAAACGTGGTGTTTTTAAAAAATTCATTTTTATTTAAATAATTATTTTCTATGATTCTATCGTTGAAACAATTCGCTTGTGATAGCTAAAATATGATATAAATATTCATGATTCAATTTTGTCTAAATGTCTTGCGAATACTGCATCGAGAGTTGTTCCTGATCTTATTGTCGCTTAGACTGCAAGAAGTTTCACTTCTGCCGCGCATGGTTCTCCACGCGTATGTTTTTTTACTTACCTGACAGCTGTCAAAATAATTCATGTTAGTTTAGAACAAGGGCTTGGATAATTGTTTATTTATGAATGTCGTTACGAATTTCCGTATTCTTGCACGCTCCGTGGCAACGTAAGGCTGTTCCGGCGCGGCGTCTGTTTACATTTCTTTTGTGAATACGCTGCGGAGATGAGAGAGAAAACGGGGTCTTATAATTTTACATGCTTCTACCGATGATTGTACAGTGGTCGAAATTTCTATAAAGTCACTGTGTTTTGTGCCCGTGCGATATCAATACGGGTCGGTTCATGTACTTCTTTAAAGCCTGGTTTACCTTGCGTTTTTGTCCAGAAGAGTTTAAAAGTTGTTGCACACGTCTTATTGTTACTTGGAGCTCCAATTCAGCTCGAAATTGTGCTGCAGTTTTCCTTTCCGTAGCCGCAGAACTCATTAATAATGAATGTCGTCTCTTTGACAATATTTTATTACCACCTTTAAAATGATTTTCTCCGTAATTTTCACGTAAATTGATATAATTATTAACCACAGTATATGACCGATTAGTTTTCTTAGCACTTGCGCGATTAGAGCATCCTATATCTTTATAAGCATCGATCGATGCTTTTTCTTCACTTGTTAGTACTTTTCCTCTCGGCATTCTCATACACGTGAATCAAATTATAACAAACAGGATTTCCGTGAGTTCTAAAACTAATACTTTTAGAATATTTGCAGTTTTCCGTAATTCTCTGCTCAGAATACAGAGAAACACTAAGTGACTTTATAGAAACTTCGCACTTGTGTTCTGTACCACACAGAAAAAATTTAAAAAAACGTAAATAGTAAACATGGCGGTGTAGAGTACGCAGTCCCTCTATCCGAGTGTCTACAAGGCACAAGACCAGATACGATAAATCAACAAAAATGGTGATATTTTTAAAATATCTATGAAAAAGAAGATGACTTTATAGAAATTTCGACCACTGTAGTTTGCAATGTACTTTGCGACATAAACTGATATACTATATCGAACAGTATCTTGGTGATGTCGGGAACAATCATTTGTATATGTTAACTGCATTATTGGATCCACGATTGAAAACATTAGTTTTTTCTAAAGATGAATCTTGACTGATATAGCCACTAATTATATTAATAATGATAATTCATCTACAACATGTGATAGTTCACAGACGCAGGTGTCCGAATATCGGCACAATAGCGAATTATCAATTTGGTCATCCTTTGAAATGAAATAGCAATTACAAATAATACGATACCTACATATCTCATCGTCTGCTATGTTAGAAGTGGAAAATTATCTAAAATCATAATATTTAGAACGCAAAGAAGACCCGTTATTATTTTGACGTGAAAATTCAATCAAGTACCCCATTTTATCAAAAATTGCATGTGACTATCTTTGTATAATGGCCACTTCTGTACCTTCAGAATGAGTTTTTTCAAAAGCAGGAAATATCATGGATAAAAAACGAAATAGGATAAAACCAAGTATTGTAAATGAAACATTATTCTGAAATAGTTACGAATTTAATAAAGGAAGTGCTTAAAACCTACTAGGCAGTGTTGATTTCCAAGATTCGAGTACTGCATGTGAAAGATTCAATTACTTTCAACATCGAAGTACTTACAAGTATCTTTTCAAAACTTGTAAGTACTCATTCCGAGGTTCGACAACTACTTGTATACAATGAATAATTTTCAAGTATAATCATCGAAACTTTTATTGCTTTTAAGTAGTAAAATCGAAACCCATGAGATGAAACTTGGTTATTGAACTCAACTCGGATTCGTGAGTACATATTGAACTTGATCCCATCCCTAGTGTCGAGCCTGAATGTTTCAGCAATATCTCAACGGTAACCTTAAAAAATCATTGCTCTATCGAAGGTTCTTTGATTTCGATAGAAAATTTGATAGAAACGCGGCGCGGCGCGATAACACAGCGAACACAAAGACACAGAAAGTCGCACTTGGCCGTGCGAACGACAGCCACCTTTAAACAAAGAATTTCAGAGGACGCTGACAGGTAGAAAGGAGCCACTGAACGACCACCGCGCACCGCGCACCGCACCGGGGCGAAAGTAAAGCAGCTCGGAAACCAGGGGAAACGACCCACCTGTATCGCTTCCGGCGTGGTGGACCTGACTGACGTGATGGGAGACGTGGTCCGACGATGGGTAGGCGTACCCGGAGCTGCTCCGCTAGAGGGTTGACTTCTGGTGCTCTGTCTTCTCCCTGGTCTGCCACTGCTCCCGCTCTGACTGCCTTCGTTCTCGTTCTGGAAATTGTCCAAAAGTTTGATCGCCGCCTCTACATTCCGCTCCAAATCGGCGTCGAATCACGTCGTCCCGGAAAATATTGCACGTCTCAATGTTTTCGCTTGTTTACCCATCTTTAACCCTCATACGCTCGCCCGAAATAGGCGCCCCGGATAATACTTCGCCCATTTTTGCGTTATGCTCTCTATCAACTGTACAATTTCAAATTCGCAGTCCTATCTTCTTGAAATAATGATTTACTTGGCATTTGCTTTCATTTATTCGGTTTTAAGTCACCGAAATAACATACTATCCCGGAATACCGTCCAAGCGACTTGATTCTGCTATCGCATATATCTCGCTCGAGTAAAACCGATGCGAAAACATCGATAAATTCCGTCTGCGTAAAATCCTCGATTTAATCGCCGATTAACTTCTCAGCGACTCGATAAACGAGGTAGGGAGCGATTAAGAGCTGTGCAATATTTTCCGTGATAGCCTAATTCGAGGGACACACGGCGCGGCATGGCGCGGCGGAACTCACTGTCAGCACCGATTCGAAACTGTCGCGCGAGAGAAAAGGGAAATCGCGTGGAGGAAAATGGACGTGTTATCGCGATCACCGACAACGTAAACCTTTCTCGCGTATCGCGAATCGTGCGGATTAATTCGCCGGCGAAGGCTGGTTGAATTGTTGCCAAAATAACAGTAATTTAGCAGCGTGACGCGCCCGATTCCGCGGCCATCGGCTATAACAGTGAGTTTTCCCACCGCCGTGCCACGCCGCGCCGCTGCGCTGTTCTGTTCTGTTCTTAGGAATGCGATTAACACGTGTTATATGTATGTAGTTGGAGTCAGGCTCGCACGAGACTGGCTGCACGTTCCACAGACTGGGCTCAAGGATTTTGGAAGAATAGTGGTGCTGTGTTATGCTCTTTCGGGGGCTGTCGGCGAAACTCGAACCTTCGATCGAAGGAAGCTTCGATAACCTAGAGCTTGACATTTCTGAACCCTGCGGGGTCGCTGCCCTAAAGCATTCTTATGGGATCGCTGCGTATCCGATATTCGTGCTGCAATTCTCGTCGGTTTGAAAAGAAAGCACACGGAGAATATTTGTTTTATTCGAACAGGCAGAAACCTTATTACTAGACTGCGGACCATTCTGTAAAATAAAAATGGCTGTGTCTCTCACAGGAAGCGGAGGCCACTTAAAAATTTCTTTCTTCGATAATTCTAGTTGAAATTGATAAATGTTCTTCGATTATTTTAACCTTTGTATTGTTTCTAGTCCGTTGCTACGCATTTTTGCCATAAAATCCGCAGTCTACCGATTACCAAACAAACTGTGAATACGACTGTTGATCGCGATAAACAAGTTAAATCCGACACGCAGCTCAGCTGTCATTTACGATCGAAAGTGGAATTCAATGACTGAAATTCAATGTGAATCAGTTCAATGTCTACCGGCATGGAAACAGTTCACTTTAACAATTTTCAAATGTAATTTTCTCTGTTATAGCAAACGCAAAAGTTATCTCTTGAAAAAGATCCACGTCAGGATCGAAACGTAGAGTTTCTAATTAATTTGCAAAATTGCTGAGTTTCATCACTGATCGAACCTGTGCGCCGAGATCATCACAATTCGAAAGTGGAATGATTAACTTGAAATAAGGGAACGATTACAGAAATGATTTGACCGTTCCGATCAATTTGCTTTATCGATCGAACACGCCGCGTCCTCACAAAGCCGTCGAACATTCTTAACGGTTCAATGGCTGTGTGAACTTCAAACGTCAGCGAAGAAATTATAGTTAAAATATTGGATTATCCGCGAGTGTCCCTGATACAGTCTTCGGGATCTAACGGACAGTAGAGCTTAAAGTCGAACCTTAAAATGAAGAAGCAGCGATATGAGAGGCGATAGAGTAGTTTCAGTATCCCAACAAAAACATCCTGTAATGTAAACAGGAGCCAAGTTCTTATGGCCGTAAAAAGTTGTGAGATCAAACAAAATACGGCCAAGTTCGTTAGCTTAGAAATACATCTTGCAATACTGAAAAAAGCGTTTGTAAAAATTAGTTTAAAAGAACGCTATTTAATTTTTAAACAGATGCATGAAGGGGTAAATAATTCAAACTTGGCCGCTACCTAACACCTTTTACGGCCATTGGTTTAAAAAGTAACGGCCAAGTTTGAATAAT
>CM052289.1:6304015-6333821 GCA_028455765.1 Lasioglossum oenotherae
GGTGGTAGTGCAAGAACTTGGCTGGTGCACTACCGTGCACCTAGATAAGGTCTCCCAGGTTCAAAGTTATGCCAAATAAAAAAAAATAGATGAGATTCAATAGAGAAGTAAACAGAATCCAACAGAAACGACCAGAGCTCTGATCTATCGGAGACATGGAATTTTCGGTAGGACGAAAGATCCAGAGGAATTAGAGCCAAGAAAAAAACTAATGATGACGACATCAGTTCTCAAGCTCAAAGAAATAGTCGAAAGGAATTGGTGCAATTTACGTTACACGTTATACCGTAAGAAATCACTCTTGTCTACTCTTCGAGTTTGAGGGAAAACGAATTCCAAGGGATTAGTCGAAACATCGTTCAACGAGGCGGGCCAGTAAAGGTAGACAAATGCCACTGGAGTGCGACAGAGTGGAAGTTAACATTAGCAAAGGACGCGCGCCGCGCCGCACAGTGGGCCAGAAACCGATCTTTTTGGAAAAAAATCTGCCGGCAACTCAGTTTTTCATCGATTCAATTGCAATCTTTTTTGAAATGTTCGTAAACGACTATACTTTGATGACGTGCTGCGCGAAAATCGTTAAGTTAAAGTGCAGAATTCTTTGAAAGAGCTATCAATCACAGTTGATGTTGTGAAACAGGAAGCTGGTACATCAAATACTGGGAACGTGGCCCGAACTTTCTTTAGAAAAGCCGAATCAGTTGCTACAGTGACTGGATTAAACGCGGTTATTATCACAAGATTGCATAACATTCTTCAGGTAATTACATGTGTCAAGAAAGCTGATCCTGTGAAATTCAAAGAATATTGTTCGGAGACGCCTAAATTGTGCATTAAAATTTATCCATGGTATAAACTACCTGCATCAGTTCATAAGGTACTGCAACATCGAAGTGAAGTACAGTAATTCTTCTATCGAAGTCCCAACACCCGTGTTTTGAACGAACTTCGATAGAATAGGGTGGCTAAATTTTTATGACTGCGTCTACCGCGCCGAGACTTCAAACGACGAGCCGAAGCCGAAGACCTCAGCTTCTTTATTTTCTATGATATCATTATGGAACTTTCACCAACATATTCGTGGCATTTCTCTGATTAAAATGATACGAAACACGATATAATTTGGCCAATATTTAGTGGTTTAATCGACGATGACAGTTTCGAACGCAACGAAGAAGAGCGTATGGGAAAGAAAGAGACGCGGACAGTCGACGTCGCCGGCACATTTCAAAGGCCCGCGTTGTCGCTGGTCTTCGTTGCCTTCGAAACTTTTACCGTCGATTAAACCCCTAAGTAACGTTGAAATTATATCGTGTTTGGTATCATTTTAATCAAAGAAACGCCAGGAATAAGCTAGTAAAAGTCCCATAAACCGATCATTAAAATTAAGAAGTTTGAGCTATCAATCACAGTTGATGTTGTCAAACAGGGAGCTGGTACATCAAATACTGGAAACGTGGCCCGAACTTTCTTTAGAAAAGCTGAATCAGTTGCTGCAGTGACTCGATTAAACGCGGTTATTATCACAAGATTGCATAACATTCTTCAGGTAATTACATGTGACAAGAAAGCTGATTCTGTGAAATTCAAAGAATATTGTTCGGAGACGCCTAAATTGTGCATTAAAATTTATCCATGGTATAAACTACCTCCATCAGTTCATAAGGTACTGCAACATGGAAGTGAAGTACTTGCTACATTTGAACTGCCAATTGGTTTGTATTCAGAAGAGCCACAAGAGGCAAATGATAATGTCTTGAGGAAATCACGAGCTGAAAACTCCCGAATGTGTTGCCGCAAAAAGACAAATATAGATATTATACGGCATATATTATTATTATCCGATTCACTTATAAGCTTTCTAAGAATAAAGGATGGCCAGCACGAGGAAGTTCTTTCTCAAGAAGCGAAAACGCTGCTGTTGGATCAATAAATTAATGTTAGGTCTCATAAGTGCCGAATATAATTCTATTCAATAAGAATTAATGATTTCGGCGCTAGGTTCGATCAATTATAACATCATTCAGTTACATATCTGCTACCATATTGGATGGATGGTCTTCACGTAAATCATAGTTTATTCTAAAATGGTTTTTCCATTTCTTTTTTGTCGCAGCAAGTAAGTGCATCAATTTTGTTTGATCTTTGCGATTTACATGGCTGTGTTATAAAAATGTTTGCAAAATTTAATTTTTCATACTTTCAGACGCAATAAATGTTCTTTGTGAAAATGATCCACATAGGGATCGAAACGTCAAGATACATGTTTAAATAATTGCACATTTGCTGGATGTTATAATTGATCGAACCTAGCGCCGAAATCATTAATTCTTATTCAAACACTTACGATCGAGAAACACATTTCACCTTCATAATTCTATTCAATTGGTAATTCTCAGGGCCAGATTTACAGTTTAAAATTTTGCGGTTTAGGGTTTATGGTTAAGAAGTATCGGCAATTCAGCAGGGACATGCAAATTTATGGTATAGGCGGATGAAGTACCGGAAGTTATTGGGCTTTGTAGATAAGGATTCTTGATTGTGACAGTTAACGATTTTCGCGCAGCACGTCATCAAAGTATAGTCCTTCACGAACATTTGTAAAAAAATTCCAATTGAATCGATGAAAAACTGAGTTGTCGGCAGATTTTTGTCCAAAACGATCGGTTTCTGGCCCACTGTGCGCCGCGGTACGGTGTTCTGTTTATGTAGACTGGTCTCGCGACCAACGAAGAGTATGTAGAAGTGTAGAAAAATTGACAACGTCAGACTGAAAGTTACTGTGATCTTCAGGCATCTCTTCAGGCTTCGTCGAAGAACACACAAAATCCTGAAGGTTTAGTTGAAGCACGGATTCGGACAGCACACACTGTAAAACACCGATATCACTGATATTTTTCCAGGGACCAACGAGGAGTATGCCGGCACAGTAAAATTGGTAAAAGCTCCGTCGAAGAACATAGAAATTTCTGAAGAAGGTGTACTCGGAACACTGTAAACACTGGTGTCACTGATGTTTACATCAGGTGACCAACGAAGAGAAATGCAGAAAAATTGACGGGAAACATCGGGTCGGAAGGTGCTGTTGCCACTGTGATCCGTCTGGCTCGAAGGATAGATCGAATGTCAAAGGATAGAAGCATGGGGTCGGACAGCACTGATGTCACCGAAGCACTAGTGGCCACTGACGCGAATCGCGTGCGAAATTCTGGAGAGGCGATCACGAGAACCACGATTATAGCGGATGAGGAATCGTGCGGACGCAACGGAGACCGGAAGCGGCGGCGGTTCTTCGAAGGTGCATCGACGGATTGTGCGTGTGCTTGTGCAACGTACTAGGAACGAGACGCATTTGCGTCCGAAGAGGCGGTGCATCGCCGATACTCTTGAGGCAGCCGAGCCAGCTCTAACGTCTACCAGTCGGTTTCGTGTATGAAACTGCGGGTGTCGATATATCAGAACGGAGAGAGAGAAGGTGGATGGTGTTGATCAGAGGGGGCTGAAGCCAGGTGGAAGGGGTGATGGTCCATGGGGTCGGTGATGGACGCTCCGTTGCAACGACGTAATCCACACTTTCTGTCAAACCGCACCGAGCCCCGACCGATTGTCAATCGGACGTCCCCGGAACCACGTGTTTTCTCTCATCATTTTTCCTACCTCGAGTTCCTCCTTTTTTTTCACCCCTCGGTTCAATTTTTTCCTCTCTCTCTACCAGCCCCTCTGTTTTCATAGACTCTTTGCCGGAACACTTACCGGAAGGCAAATTGGATTGGAATTGATCCGACGGCGGTCGGCGAGCCCGCGTTTTATTTCGAAATCGGGGGAGCTGATAACGAGACTGCAGATTTTTACGCGTTCTTGACACTCCGGCAATTATAGAATATGTCCCTGGCAGGAGCAAAAAAAAAAAATGTTCGATCGAACAAATCAAGCGTCCGCTGCGACTATTCGTACGTTTGACGAGGAAAATATTTTCGCCGACGGTGCGGGAGGCTAATGGATGGTTTTATCGTATTATAGGGACAGATCAAATTGTAGATTTTGTCGAATGGATAGGATTACGTGCGAGACTCGTCGTACGTAAAATGTAGTAATTTAAGGGAGGTTTTAATCATTCATTACTTATGAATAGACTGCGGATCTTTATGCAAAATAAAAAATGTTTGCATTAATTGCAGGACACAGCAGCGAAATAAAAATTTCTTTCTTCCTTTAATTGTCTGATTAAGCTGAAGCCGATACGCTGATGTCTTTAAATATGTCCACTGCTTTAGATTGTGCTTACGCATTTTTGTCATAAATGCATCAAATCCACAGTCTACTTATGAAACATAAGCGCTAAGAAAATGTTGTTGGCAGCATTATTTTCGTGGTTCGAAGTGTTCGAAATTATTTCAACGCTTCCTCGCATCGCTGTTTTAACTGGGGATGATGAGTTAGTTCGTGATTCGTGCGCGCTACGACCAATCAAGAATGTTCCAGTTTCTTCATTAGCAATTTGTTGAAATTCTCGACAGAAGAGTAACACGTGGAAACCGTAGCTCTCTTATTTTCCTCTCGCCCCTTTCACAGCTTGGCGAACCACGTGCTTGTAAAATTAATTTACCCGACCAAGATAAATCCTGTTATCAAGAATGAATGCTTTCAACCGAATCCGCTTAATGGTTTCAGTGTACTTAATTAACGTAAATGAATTACATCAAAATGACTTACACACCGTGTAACCAATTTCTCTCAAAGCTAAACGGAACACATTTCAGGCAGCCGAATCTCCGATTGTACTTATGTACATTAGCGGTGATTTCTCTGGCGAACGATCGCGTTCAAAGCACGATATCTCTGTACTATGTGTAATTAACAACGTTACCAACAAATTGATTTGATCACGTATCGCTCACTTCCACCGACACTCTGCGCTCCGAGCGGGAATCGATCGTGAAGAAATCAACGGTGAAACGAAAGGATAGTCATTTTCGCTCGGTATTTTCGGGCTTCCCGCGAGAGACTACCGCGACAAACGGAATCGCGAGCATTTGTGAAATAAACAAACGACGAAAAAAAGAGAGAGAGGAATATTCTCTCGATCTGGGGAAGCAGCTCCGGCGCAGTTCACCCCGAAAATATTCGTCCGATTTGCTCGCAAACGCGCACCCGAATTTCAGCGTATTACGGTTTATCAAACTTGTCGGGACAAACGTATCTTCCCTACGATCGCGCTCCGTTCACGACGCACACTATCTGCAATACCGTTTGTTCTGATTTGCACGATTCTCATTCTGTTTCTGCCTTTCACACTGTTTCCCTCCTGTCACCCCCTCGTCAGCAGGTTTATTGGAAAGTTCGACCTCGATGCATCCTACATACATATATAAGGGACGTTCGCCGATAATGGCTGTCTACGTGTCTCTCTCTCCCTCTCTATACATCTATATATACGTACTATACTTCTCTCTTCATCCACCTCCATTTTACGTTCCCTCTCTCCCTACCATTCATTTTTTTAATCGACCCCGTCCGCCACCCTCCTTTGCATATTTTCGCTTTCTCTCTAAACCAGTCTGGCGTCCTCTGTCGTTTGGTCCATTTAATTTCATATACGATCGGTGCCGTATCCCCGGCTCAATCGATTTGCAATCGAGAGAACTCGCGACGCGGTGTTCCAAAGCTAATTGTCCCGATGAAACGAATTAATCGTTCTCGTTTAATTATCGTCGAAGATCCGACGAACCACGACGGACTCACCCTCCGGAACCGGATCGACGGATAGTCGATTCCTCGGCGTAACTTTGCATTCTTTTTCCAGTAGCATTTCTATTCTTTTTTAAATCGAAACGAATTGTAATGTTCAGAATTCTCAAGTCGGAATTTGTATTTCGTGCGAGTCCATTAAAGAAGAACGATCTATGCGAATACTCGAATTACTCGAATGGCATTGATCGTCCCTGTTTATAATTACCATCGCATTTCCTCCGTGCGATAACGAACGATCACGTCTGCTCATCGATGTTGATTTTTGCTCGTAATGATTCGTGTTCGACATTTTACTTTCAGAGATGAACTTTTACATTCAGAGATAACTTTGGTCGACGCACTGTTTTGAATCGAATTGGAATTCAACGTGTCTTTCCGCTTTTGTGCTCAATAAAAATAACGCGGAGTGTTGTCAACAAAAGTAAATATTGAATTAGATAGAAATGTCGATCGCTCTCGCTGGGCTCGCTGCTGTTTCAGTTCGTTCTTCGAGACCCAATTCTCCGGTTTTAATCGTTTCCATTTTGAACTTTTCATTCTGATCGAATTATTTGCGTTAACTTGTGCACTTTCATTTTGTACTTGTATCTGCGAATTATGCTCTCTTCCGTTTCGGATTTGTTTTTCCTTTTTACATTGATGAATTTATTTTTTCTTCGTTGGAAAACTTCGACATTATATTTCCGGTCCGATTCCTTTGAATTGCTTCAACTTGAAACTTTATTCTTCTCCGCCATTGTTGTAACAGTTTCAAGATTCGAAGCTTCAATTATACTCCCATTGCCTTGATTTGCTTCTGGTTCGAACGTTCTTAAATCAATTGTATCGCTTAGCAATATCTCCATTCCACCCCAGACATTTGGAATTGCTTTTGTTTAGAGTATTATTGTGAATTTTGTTTGTACATCTGGTATACACAGAATTTGATCATAAAGTTAATTGCATCGTCCTGCAATACGTCGATCCCTTGCGTTTGAATTGCATTTCTCTTTGTTGTTGTTGTTGAGCTGCTTTGTAACAGCCATTTATTGTAAAACGTAATTCCAACTAAAATATCGCTAAAAATACAGATCAAAATATCACTAAAAAATAAATATCGGTATTGCTTGAAGAAAAAATAAATATAAAAATAAATAAAATTCAACCTGTACGTTTCATTCTATTTCCGACTAACCAAGTATAAATTCTCTATCTAAACTTCCGGTTTGTGAAGTATTCAGAGCAGAAACAGACGGCACATGCGAGCAAATAAAATGTGAGAAAGGTTCGAAGATCGTATAAACGCGTAAACGGGAGAAATAAGGCGGGGAGGCAGATAGTAAACAAGCAGGCAGGGGCTTTAGAAAGAAAACGTGACACAACGAGACACATAACGAGCCCGATAGAAAAGGGAACTGTGTTGCCATAAACCGGAAGTCACCGGAAAGTCGTAAAGCAGATATAAATGAAGTTATACGAGGTACCTCGTGCGAGTGTATACGATCGATTATTTCAGAAACTACGGGAAACACGGAAAAGTTTTTCTTGGAAATGACGCGAGGAGACAAAAAAATGCATAAGAGGTGACGTTATTGCAATACTTAATTTAAGAACTATGAAAATCGCAAGTCTCTTCTTTTTCATAGAAATGCGCTCGAAAGTTAATTTAACAACCTATGAAGCGTACACTTGATTTTGTTTTCACTGTTTTACGCGTAAAAATACATGAATAGAATGTACAATATAATATCGAAGCTCGCTATGACCATTTATGAAAATGATACAATTTATTGAAATCTATTTTAATCACGATCTCGGGTCCTCGATTACTTGTTAACACTTTACCCACCGGAGGCCAGAGTTGGGCAAAAATTTAATCAACGATCGACGATTAAATTTCTACTTGAATCGTTAATCGAAATTAACAATTAATTTCCTCGTTTAATCGTTAATTGTGGTGAACGATTAAATACTTATTAATCGTTAATTGCGATTAACGATTATTAATCGTCAATCGCATAATTGATTAATGACTAACTGCTGAAATTTCGAAATGAAATACGTAATCAGAACTGTATGAATTCTGAAAAAAATGTTCTGAAATCAATCGCCGATTTTTCGACGATTTTTTCATTTAATCAACGATTGACGATTAACTTCATCAATCGATTGAATCAATCGCCGATGTTTCGACGATTTCTTCATTTAATCAACGATTGACGATTAACTTCATCAATCGATTGAATCAATCGCCGATTTTTCGACGATTCCTTTTTTTAATCGTATACATTAATCAATCAATCATGATTAAAATTTTAATCGATTAATGCCCAACTCTGCCGGAAGCCTATTTATAGTATTTTCAATAATTCTGCTGTACCACAAGAAAGCACAGAAATTTTCTTTTACATTGCAATTGTAGATTAAACTATTAGATGACAATGAAAATTGCTGTTGCCTTTGAAGGTTCCATTGGAAAGTGTTTAGCCATGCACCGTAGATCTTCCAAAATTATGCAACAATCACCGGTCGGTAATGTGTTAAGTTAGTAGTGTCAGAAATAATGTTTTACTAGAATTGTGTTTGTCAGCAAGCACGTTTTCTAGTTGTTCCACTCGTTTCGCACCCGATTGGAGACTATCGATCGGTGCGGGAAGGCGAATGTGCGACTTGTTCAGCAACAATACGATGGAAATGTGAAAAAATGACGGTGGAGAGGGGAGAGTGGAGAGGGAAGGAGAGCACATCGATATTCCTGGTCGTGGCGAGGTCTCACCAGGTGCACCAGAGATTGGACGAGAAGACAGACGGGATTTCCGGAGGCTTGTATCACCTCGACCGCCCGCTCGTGCGTGCTGTGTCGCAGGTCCACGCCATCAACCTCGATTATCCGGTCCCCGACCTGAAACCAAATACACGAACAGAGAGACACGCGTGCGATACTCTCCCATTGTCGTCGATCTTCTCTAAGAAACGCTTCTCCACTGACTCCGTCCAAGTCAATCGTTGTTTATCGGGTAACCAAGATCGTGCTACTTTTAACATCTCGAAAGTGCTCGGCCAGTCGAATAATGCCCAGTCAATGAATGCTCATAAGGGGGGTGTAGAGGGAAATGGAAGGAACACAATTTTTAACTTTGAGCCTTTGTTTGAACTAGTTAGGAGGTAAACATACTAAAAGTCCCTACTCCTAGAAGGTGAGCAGAGTGCAGGTTTTTCGGTTTTCCGCTTATATCTCGGAAACTATGTGTCCTAGCGATAAGACCATTCCATATGGAATTAAAGCTAACAAAATGTGCCATAAGATTGATTCCATTCAGTTTTTCGCTATCTCGCATAGTTTCCGAGATATCCGGGCTCAAAGTTCACTTATTTCAGGCAAAAATTTCTTTTTCGCAAATAGTGAACTTTGAGCGCGGATATCTCGGAAACCATGAGAGATAGCGAAAAACTGAATGGAATCAATCTTATGGCACATTTTATCAGCTTTAATTTTATATAGAATGGCGTCATCGCTAGGACGCATAGTTTCCGAGATAACCGCGCTCAAAGTTCACTAATTGTGAAAAAGAAATTTTTGCCTCACGTTGTTTGGCTTACTATTTCACTAATTGTGAACTTTGAGCGCGGATATCTCAGAAACAATGCGAGATAGCGAAAAACTGAATCGAATCAATCTTGTGGCACATTTTGTCAGTTTTAATTTTGTATAGAATGGTCTTATCGATAGGACGCATAGTTTCCGAGATAACCGCGCTCAAAGTTCACTAATTGTGAAAAAGAAATTTTTGCCTCACGTTTTTTGGCTTACTATTTCACTAATTGTGAACTTTGAGCGCGGATATCTCAGAAACAATGCGAGATAGCGAAAAACTGAATTGAATCAATCTTGTGGCACATTTTGTCAGTTTTAATTTTGTATAGAATAGTCTTATCGATAGGACGCATAGTTTCCGAGATATAAGCGGAAAACCGAGAAAGGTGACCTTCTACGTGCACCTCTGCACCCCGCTCACCTCCTACGAGTGGGGACTTTGAATATGTTTACCTCCAAACACCACACTAGTCCAAACAAAGACCCAAAGTTAAAAATTGTGTTCCTTCCATTTCCCTCTACAACTTTTCGTTGACTGGACTAATGTTCAACTTTTCTGAATGTAAAAACAAGGTGGCAACGTTGAATCGTTGGAAAAAAGGTAATAAAAGCCGAAGGTGTCTATATCATCTCTATCGATTGGAACGTCACGAACGTTCTTGGTTACCTAATATTATTGCACGCGAAAGGAAAAAGGAAACAATAGGTTACCTTCAACTCGCCGGTTCTCCCAGCCGGACTGTTCGGTAAAACGTTCTTTATGAAGATCCCAGATATGTTCTGAGATTTACTAGAACTGCCATTGTGCAGATCGACCTGGAACACAGATTTCAATCTCGTGTAACAGATATGGCACATTTGTCAATGCGACAGCGGGTTCGGTACAATGTTTTTCCTGAAAGAGTCTCGCACACCTAGGAATCGCAAGGTGATCTGTGACTTTGACCGTTTTTATTCGGCAGAAAGAAATTTGTGAAACTTGCCTTGCGCGACTACACCGAAATACGGAGTATGGAAAAGTCTTGATCTAAGAAAAACACGGATCCGTGCTGCTTCTTAGATCGTGTGGTTCTACATACGATCGAATAAACCGCTAAACACAGTTCCCATTATGTACATCGTGTTTAGTTAGAAGCTAAGTATTTCTATCGAGATGATCTGTGCCAGCTGACTGACAATTAGTAGGAAAACAATTGGTGTTAAACAATGAGATCTGTTATATGATCACCGAGATAGAAACGAATAAGGTGTTGCGCGTCATGTATAATTTTTCGAAGCATCATCGAAGCAGAAGAATTAATTGTAGCGACAATTCTGTTACGTTGCGGAGTCACACACTCGTCTTCCGTGTCTTGAAGCCATTCGGCACATTAATGCATTTATACCAACTTTGTATGTCATGTAGATACAGGGCATTTCGCCCTTACGTGATCATCTTTAAACGTTTGTAGCTCATTACAATGTTGACCGATTTCGAAGAAATGTTCAGTATGCATATAAGTTACCGAAATCTATAAAACGCATTTTTTAAATTATCGTTACAAGCCCAGATGAAAAAGTTGACAAAACATCATTTTTTAAAATTTTGTATAATTCCTACAAATTGCAATCGTAATAAATTTTTCTTCACTTATCCTCTGGCGAACTAGTCGGTCTAACATCTTAAAAAAATTCAAGTCCTTTGGACCAATTTCTAAAAAGTTATGCGATTTTTAGGGGTGTCCACTAAATATTGCCGCTGACTGTACATATGGTATCGCCCGACTGAAATTATGCATCAACCAATACCATCAACGTTGAACCATTAGCAGTTCAAGGCTCGGCGTAGACGCGCATTTTTCGAACTTTATAGGAAAATGGTAAGAAAAAAACGTATCGTTTGTACGGTCATAGAAAAGCAACGTAAACGTAACGTAACTCGTCTAGCAGCGAAGCTAGCACCACATCAAAGAAGCCACGCTTCGCGAAGCGCGACTCTTACTTCGAGTTACTTCGTGGTTACTGTTGTTAGGCGTGTCGCGTTACGCACCTTTCCGCCGACGATGCTCAGGCCCAAACTGGTTTTCGGCTCCCTGTAGATCTCGACCAGCCTCTCTGGTCCCCAGTGCTTGGACCAGCCGACGTTTCCGTCGTGGTCGCGCTGCGTGACCGTCATGTTGACCGGTTCGTCGACGAACACGACCGTCGGAATCTTGGTGAACGATCCTGACGACGCCGAGCTCTCAGATTTCTGCGACACGTAGCTGGACGGTCTGCTTTGGAATCTGGTCCGATATCCTTCTCCGACGTACTCGGCTTCTAGAATCTCATCGTCGCTGCACTGGACCGCTTTCGATTCCTGATAGGTCTGGACCTCGGCCTCTCTCCTGGGACTCTTCGAGGACTTGCCCTGACTAGGCGACTCTTTGTCCGGAGGCTTGGCAGGACTAGTCGAGATATCCTCGGGGATGCACTGTACGCTCTTGGACTCCTTGACCTGGCTCTTCTCGGACCTGGACGGGCTGTCGAAGCTGCCCTCTGGGTCGGGGGTCCTCGACAAGCTGCCTAGATCGTCCAAGCAGCACTGGACGCTCTTATTCTCGCCCTGGGTCTGTGTCTCGACCTCTCTTCTAGGACTCTGGTAGTAGTACCTGCGTAGAGGGCTGTCCTTGGAGATCTCCGATGGGCTGACGCTCTGCTCGGGACTGCACTGCGTGCTCTTGGTCTCCTGCTCTGTCTGTGTCGCCGCGTCTTGCTTCTCCTTCGGCGAGTACTGGGTCTCCTTGAAGCTGAGCTCGACCTCTTCGACGCCTTTGCTCGGCAACGACCAGCTCTTCTCTTCAGCCGGCGGCGCTGTTCGCAGAAGGTCCTCGAACGAGGTCGAGAGAGGTCCGTGCAACAGATGATCCGACTGGCTCTCTAAAGTCTGACTCTGGTACTCGAGCGAGTGCTCCTTGCTGATTAGAGTGTCCTCCTCCGATTTCGCCGCGACTTCCTCCAGCAGCGGTCGCTTCTGCTGCCAGAGGGTTCTGTCATAATCCTGGGACTCGAGTCGTCCTACGGAATCGCCGCTGTCGTCTAGCCTATGCTTCTCGACAGGCTCAAGGATCCACCTCGAAGGATGCTCGACCTCCTCGACCTTCTTGTCCGGTTGCCGCGGGCCAACACTTTTTCCTGGTTCCTCCGGGCTTCATGGAACAGAAAGAAACGGGCAAACCCGAAGGCGGAGCTTTAGAAAATGTAATGAGGAAAAAATCCCGGCTGCCGACCAAACCCGATCCGATCCGAACCGGCGCGCGACGCGAGAGTCGAGAGGGTTTTAATGAAACGAAGTCGGTTCGGTCTTAATGAGCGGCACCGACGCGAGGGCTTCTTAGTCCCGTGGAACGTTTAGACTGAATCCGCTAAAGCGGCGAATGGAAAGGTCTTCCGCGGTGACCCATTAATTGCGGGGACGTTATGGTTCCGTGAGTTCGTGCGCGGCGTTAACAGACACGGAATTGGATGGAACGGGCGTTGGACGGCCGAGGAATTTATCGACGGCGCACAACGAGACAACATGATCGACACCGATTAACGATTTTTCGGTTGACAGTTATGTTCTAGCAATAGTTTTTAGTCTCGGATGTGTGTCTATGCGCGGGTGTTCAGAAATCGAAGTGGATTATGAACGAAGTGACACAGACACAACATCGACGTGTCATAATCTATGAAACCGAGCGACAAAGCCAACCGCAAAGCACATCCGAGAACCGGAAGAACTATCATGAAGGTTCTCCTGCGGCTTTCCGTTATCCAATCGGCATTCGCACATCGATCCCATTTTCCAATACTATATACAGGGTGTCCCAAAATTCGTGAAAATCCCGAAAGGGGGTGGTTCCTGAGACCATTTCAAGCGACATTTTCCTTTGCAAAAATGTTATCCGCGGCTTTGTTTAGGAGTTATTAACGAAAAACACGGACCAATCAGAGCGCGACCTAGACGCGAGTTGCCACAATCAGCCAATCGACAGTTGGCGCGCCGGGCCGACTGTGCAAACTCGCGTCTAGGTCGCGCTCTGATTGGTCGGTGTTTTTCGTTAATAACTCCTAAACAAAGCCGTGGATAACATTTTTGCAAAGGAAAATGTCGCTTGAAATGGTTTCAGGAACCACCCCTCCCGGGATTTTCATGAATTTTGGGACACCCTGTATATCAAACCCTCTCTATGCAAATGTCCATTCTACTAGGAAACGAAAAATACTACGTATATGTATAAACAAGATAAACGGGAACCCAAGTTGAGGAAAAATGAGGAGGATCTCAGAACGAAACGAACAATCTACGAAAGTATCGACTGTATTAAAACAAGAGAACACAGATACGAAAAGAAAAAGAATATACAGCTTTTAATAATGTAACAAAAATTAAGTTAATCAACGATAAAAGTATGTGTTACCCAGAAATATCGGAGCTGGATGCGAAACAATTTGTGAACTCGCGCTCAAAACGGATACAAAACAATAAGAGAGATAATAAATTGGGAAGAATCAGAAGACACTGGGATCCAAGAACAAGAATACGAAACCCGAGCGAAATTTAAAACAAACTCATTCGACAATAGAAGAAACAGGAGCGAAAATCGGAAGACACTGGTCTTTCTTTTTTCACTAATCTTCTACGATGATCGCGCGTAAACAAACCCATGGCATGGGAGGAGCCGGGCACAGCGAAGATTAACCAAGAAACGAAGGTTCACAGGCGACGATAAACCAAAAAACCAAGATCCACAGGCGTCGATCGCGAAGGGACTTGACCGGGGGTCCCTTGCTCGCGTGTCCGGTCACTTGCGAAGATTGCAAGCGTCGCGCATAACGTAAGCGAGCAAGAAAGGAAGAAAGTCTGAAGAATAAAGGTGAAAACAGGGACAGGTACCTCTCACGTTCCGCTACGAAGCCAAGGTGTTCACTGGCGTGTCACTGGGCGACCGTGCGTCACTGCAAACTGGCTTACTCTGATCTAATAAACAACACACTACGGGCCGCGTGTACACGAAAACGTGGCGCGCTCGTGCGTTCGCGTGCACCCAGCCGCGTACAAACAGATATATATATATAGAGAGAGAGAAAGAGAGAGAGAGGGAGAGAGAGACGCGCGAACATTCACACGCGGTCAGAGTAAACGATGTGTCTTTTCCCTTTATCACTGGGTAGAGTACGCCGCCGCCGATGCCGGCTCCGAATCACGACTAATCGCGACCGACCACCTCCTGGAGTATTCTCCTTCGGGTGCAAACACGTTCGCGAAGCAGACACAGACACACACACACACGCGCGCGCGCGCGTCAACAGAGTAGATATAGAGAGACCGTGACGCGAATCCACGCGAGTACGAGTCGTTACGAAGGCTTTGCAACTGTCTGTGTGTTTGTTTGTGTGTGTGTGTGTGGGAGTAAGTACCGAGCGAGCTTCGTTGCGGCAAAGCTTTCCGTCTCTATTCCTTTCTTGCCTCTAGCACCGTCCTCTTTTCTCTCGGCTACCTCGGTGGCACGCGTCTCTCTTCGTTCTCTGTCTCCGTTTTATGCTTTCCTCCTTTTTCTCCGTTTCCCTCTCGCTCTCTTGGTATTTCTCGGTATCTATCCGTTTCTCCATCTATTTCGTATCAGATTCATCGCGTCCCGCTCTCCTTTCTTCGAACTCTCTCGACCGCTCGCGCCCTTATCTTTTATCTTCTATCCGTCTCCCGGCCGCTGCACTTTTCTATATTTATATCCATGTTCAGCTTCCCTTCCGGCATGCCGACGACGTTTCCCGTCCCTCTCCCGATATTTCTGTTTCGGATTTGTTCTCTCTGTCTCTCCAGTTCGCGCTCGGAATCCCCCGTTTCCTTTAACCCACTTTCCGACACCCGCTCCAACGCGCATCGTCTTCACCTGCAA
Organism: Lasioglossum oenotherae; assembly: GCA_028455765.1. Taxonomy (NCBI): domain Eukaryota; kingdom Metazoa; phylum Arthropoda; class Insecta; order Hymenoptera; family Halictidae; genus Lasioglossum; species Lasioglossum oenotherae. The sequence continues at coordinate 6,319,241 of CM052289.1, forward strand.
CCCGACGACATCCGCCCCGAGCTGCTCCCTTCCTGTTTCCGTGCTGTCTGCATACGGTCCAAAGGTTTACGCCAGGGGTTACCTAGGGGTCGGAAGAGCCCCCCCCCCCCCCTAGGAAGAACGGGGGGAACTGGAGAATGAACGGATTCGGAAGCTAACTCGGTTTATCTTGCTGATAACGCCGACGAAAGATTGCTCGGTCCCGCGTGTCCCTGCCAGGAGTGGCAATAAACGTTCCGCTTGCTACCCGACCCGATGCTTCGCGAACTGCGCTGAAGTTGGCTCCGTGAATTTCGATTTTTTTCGCCCGAGTGGAACACTCGCGGAAACGGCGCGGCGCACAGTGGGCTCGATTGAAGAAGCAACGCGACATTTTTGAATAACTCTTAAGGATGTTGTGGAGATATATAATAACGCAACGAAATTTTTGAAAATTTGTCAAGGTATAATTCTTACTAAATTAATGCAATTATCAAAGTTTGGGTTCGATTCACTGCACCGTTTAAGAATTATATTAGGACCTTGAATAAGTTCTCGCTGTTTCTTCAAAGATGGTAGTAGCAGTACCCCGTTCGTGGAATTTCAAATGGTAACACACATGCAAGGCAGTAGTGTATCTAACCTTAAATTTCAGTGTATGGTAGTTCACTTTAGTGTAAACAAAGTAATTTTTTCTTAGTTCTGAAAATGTCTACTTTTGTGCCGAATAAAGTGTATTTGCGGGGAATTTTATTGCACTACTTTATTCAAAAGAAATCTGCAGCTGGAGCACATAGAATTCTTGTTGAGACTTATGGTGACAATGCTTTGTCGGATACGACATGCAGAGACTGGTTTCGACGCTTCAAAAATCATGAATTTGAACTTGAGGATAAAGAACGTTCTGGCGCACCGAAAAAATTTGAACACGAAAAGTTGGAGGAATTACTCGAATATACTATACTATATATATTATACTTTGAATGAAATGTTTTTGTTCCTTATAATTTAAATAAATCTTTTGTTTTGTAAAAGAAACAGCGAGAACTTATTCAAGGTCCTAATAGCAACTTAAAGTTTGCACATTTCAACACGTCTTCTTATGGAAAATTCAAAAAAGACTTCGAAGCTTCGACGGATTCGAAGTCTTCGAAGTTTCGAAGCTTCGAAGTCTTCCAAGTGCTCGAAATTTCAAAGTCTTCGAAACGTATGAAGTATAACTTATAACTTATGAGTTTCATACCATGTCATGATTTTTGATAGATAAAAATATTAACTTTCAGTCGCCGGTGACTGACACTGAACTTTCCGTTTGGACTTTTTGTAATTGAATTAAATTTAGAAGATTGCATTCTATTAATAAATTCCGGGATCATATCACGAATGTACTTAAAAAATAATACTTTGCAAACATTAATGAGTTTTATTAAATTCGGTGAAATCGGATATCGCGGACTGAATGAAAAGAAAGGCAAGACAGGCTTGGCGCTTGACAAAACCCACGTATTCAGTAGAAGAATTCGAAGCTACGAAATCGTCGACCTTCGAAGGAAAGTTACAACCCTACTTCAAACCCTATTTAAACCTTGAAAAAAACGCAACTAGAAACTCCAGTTCTTTTTTATATGTAGTAAAAATTATGTAATTAATTATGTTCAAAATTAGAATTCACTAAACAGTTACAGATCAAAAAATTATAAACTGTTACAAAACGTCATCGTGTTGTCTCTCACTAGCATAGAAACGCCACAAGTGTAGACCACTGATTATAGCTACAGGGAGTACAAGTATTCGCAAAAGTTTAATGCAAAATATACTCATGAATGGCTTTCATTGCCAATATATTGATGGACTTCGAATTTCTTGTACTTTTGTCTCCCATTGTATCTCTATAATTTACTACTTTACTGAAGATATTGAAATGTGAAAATGACATGGGCGGATAAAGTATCGGAGTTATTGGGCTTTGTAGATAAGGATTCTTGATCGTGACTGTTAACGATTTTCGCGCAGCACGTCATCAAAGTATAGTCCTTCGCGAACATTGTTTAACCCTTCGTGGGTGGGGTGATCTCGCGTCCTTATTCGGGTGGGGCGGTGCACTCGGTGCGCCAGGCTGTTTTGGGTCAGTTTTACTCAGTTTTGACTTTATACCATCAGGTATTCAGACAAATCCATGTAGGTACATTACTAAATATCATTCAGACATTATCAAAAGAACGGTTTTATTGAAAATCAGCACAAAATAACTCTCGATCTTCTCGTTAAAATTCGATCGTTGGCGCACTCAGTGCACCAGCCCCACCCTCGAAGGGTTAAAGAATTCCAATTGAATCGATGAAAAACTGAGTTGTCGGCAGATTTTTGTCCAAAAAAAAATCGGTTTCAAAATTTTGCGTAACAGCTTACCCATCCTCCCATCTTCGCGTGTGCCGATAATACACCCGATCTAAATTTTTCGAAGGATGTTGACGATAACGGCTTAAAAAAGATTTCTTTTTTTAAAATGGCTTTTCAATTATTCACAGGTGCCCCACTTGTGAGCGGTAGCGTATGTTGGTACGATAAACTGGATAGAAAGTAGTGTAATTTTCATTAGTACACTTAACACGTCTCGCGTTGGCTGCCACCTACATATACATAGCAGCCATCTTCTTAATTCTAGTACACCGTTCGAGTTAATTGAACCCGAAGATGAACTTACATTGGACGTGTAATGAATTTATAAAAGTATTTCGACTCTCTTCAAAAGCATATAACATTTCACAGTAGGAATTCTGTAATGACTGTTTAGCAATAAAAATTCGGACGGGAATCTTCTTTTTACACGAATCACCGGGCGAACTCTTACGTTCGAGCACTCAGTTACGAAAGGTTAGCCACTGAGGAATGTGAATCGTTTCTGTGGGCATCTTGCGAACCCGCAGTACGGCTTCGTGTATTTTTGAAGCTTGACCGTGCATGATAAAACGAAGGGGAGAAAAGGAGAATGATAGTAGTCACGGATCGATGCTTCCAAACTTCCAACCGACGCGGCGGAATATCGACTTCTTCGAGAATGCTTTGAAAACAAGCTTTCGTTCCACTGTTTACATTTTCAAAATGTTTCATATAGGCCAATTTTGGCCAGTTTGTTTGAATATTATCTCTGTAATTCCGACCAATTGGAATTTTCTCGAAACTCCAGAAGAAAAGCCAAGTTGTACGGTCCGATGTTAAAAATGTTATGGGCCTTTTAAAAGTGTCCAAATATTACGGATTCATTGTCGGGAAAAATTGATCAGCGGCGTGAACTGTGCGATGAACCCGGAGAAGCCATACGCGCCGTATGCAACGATAGGTTGATCATAGTTCAAAGCTGCGCCTACGCTTCGAAATTACAGCAGTTACGAAACAATATGCAAGTGAGAAACTTTACGTAACCTTACACATGAATGTCGAAGACTTTCAACGAGAACGAAACCGTAGTAAACTTGAAGATTTTTGTTAAACGACTTCTCGAGTCCGGAGCTTGGTTGCTAACCGCTAGACTGCGGACATTATGCGGATGTCACTAGACAGCGGATCTTCATGAGAAATGTAAATTTATTACCTCACTATATATTTTCATTGATTAATCGAGAGGATTCAAAAATGATTTCAGCGAATCGAGAGCAATAGTAATGATATATTATTGAAGTTTGGCTTTTATGAATTTTTTAGCAACCGTGTAACCACGTCATCGCGTAAAGGTCCACAAAGAGCACTAAACTAAAATTGGCATAAAACCGGAATGACGCGGCGCGGCGGTCGAGCAATAAAATTATAACGTATTGGCTTTAAAACGTTAACGATTGCTGCTTCGAGTGCTGTGAAGCAATAAACATCTGCTACGGTGTTAGAACGTGACGCGGTCAAATATCGAAATCATGGAATAAGGAAATAAATTAATAGATAGCTTCAATAAGTAGACCAAACAAACTGAATCGAGTAATTGAAGAAGGTAAGGTAAATTAACTAAATACAGTCCGCGACAAAACGATAAGACACCTCTAGATTTCTAACGTTTCTCAATAACAAGGTGTGTACAAAGATTTTGTACATAGATCTGTATAAGTGTATCCCAACAAAAACATTCTGTAAACAGGAGCCAAGTTCTTGTGGCCGTAAAAAGTTTTGAGATCAAACAAAATACGGCCAAGTTCGTTAGCTTAGAAATACCTCTTGCAATACTGAAAAAAGCGTTTGTAAAAATTAGTTTAAAAGAACGCTATTTAATTTTTAAAGAGTTACATGGAGGGCTAAATTATTCAAACTTGGCCGCTACCAAACATCTTTTATGGCCATTGGTTTAAAATGTAACGGCCAAGTTTGAATAATTTAGCCCTCCATGTAACTCTTTAACAACACTGTCCAACACCAAATTTGATTTTAATATACTGTTGGGTCCTTCTTATAGAGTTTTTTGCGCTGATTCCAAATCTGGTTTTAATTTTTTTCCTATACGCACAGTTTTTGAAAAACATGGCTTTGAAAAAAAACCATATTTTTTAACTTTAAACAAATATTGTGATGTTATTATAAAAGATATTGAATTGTTCTTTACAGCAAAAGATTCTGTAGACTTTCCCGAATACAGTGATATCCAATATTAATACATTATGATTGTTTAAACATGTTTAAATAATCATTAAAGACGGAGAGACACCACTCTGCACCAATTTTTTAGGATATTCTTGAATTTATTTCAAAAAATAAGGGTCCAGCGGGAAATCGAACTATATCACCCGATAAAGCAGGCTTTTATCTTGAGAAATCACTCTTTGAAGTTTGCAACTTTGACGTTTCTTTCGAACCACAAAACAAAATATCTTCGCCCGGCATGAGTTGGCCAATTTATGTTGAGATCGCGCTACATAGTGGTAAGGGGGTCATCTCCTAGCAGTTGACGGTCGCGCGTGAACACTCACTCACTGCTAGACCACGTATACGCACACGAGGATTGCAAGAGTCCGGAAATTGACTTCTGACCTCTCGATAATGCAAAGACGGGGGTTTTTAGTAGTCAAAATCGCCAGATGAAAGATCAATCTACATCGCTGTTTGCCTCAAAAGTCGTTCTTTTACGTTTCTGAGCAAAGGTTTTGCAATATTCGGCTGCATGTTGCCCGTCGGAGAGGCTAGTACGCCGCACAGTGGTCTAAAACGCGAAATTTAGTGACATTTTGCCCAAAAACCAACTGTATCATATAGATATCTGTTGAGTCTTTATTGCTTTCTAAATATCCATCAACCTCGAAAATGAAAATATTAATAAAATTTAATAAAAACCATTACTGTAACAAACAATTAAAGTTGGAAGTTTTGAAGATAGCCTTTCTCATGGAAAAAATTGCTTTTCTTCTTTAAGGTGCCCTGACGATCCTATTTAATATTTTCCTTCCAATTTCTTTTTAAATTAAAGGTCTATCTTTAAGCTGTAAATTACCATTTGTCAATTGAAAATTAGTATTTGTAATGCATTAAAAATGTTACGCTACATGTAATGAAGAAAATTTGCAAAATTATCAAGACTTCGCAAGGAATATCTATTGAGTCATAAGAGGTCATAGAATTTGAAAAAATGGATAGTTTTCAGCATACTTTCCTCCATGTAATCATACAAGAATCATTTCCTAGCTCGTCCTATATCAAAAGTTATTATTGTTTAAAGCCGTCCGTGCGGCTGTGCGTATTGGTTCTCGCATCCACATCGCCGGGACTCCGTGACGACTAAGAAACACTTTAGACTCTAAACACTTCAAATCTTTATGCTATGCTACAATTTTTTGAGCGTTATATTCTATGTTTTTTCCTGTTTATTTAAATTTTGTTTATTTATGCATTAGTTCAGTATTACCATAGTTTAGTGCAGTGTATATTAATATACAAGGAGAATTAAGTATAATTCTCCAAACGTTGTATGTATACCTTTTAAACAATCATCTTATACGACCGTTTCTCCCACCAATATTCGGAAAAAAATGCTATCGATGAATTCGTTTGCCCGATCGACAGTTTCACGCCTACTCCAAACTTATATTGTTGTCATTTATTAAGAATGAAGGCGTTCCGTACAAATCTGAATTTATTATATTTATTATTGTTTACATTTCACTTTGTGCTTTATACAGGTACCATAGATTGTGAATTTATAAGGATCAGATAAATTTTCTCCGGAGGCTTTGTAAAATTAAGAAACAAATTTTATTCAAATAGCGATTTCTCAAAAATTTAGAAGAATAATATACCGACTAACCTGAATGTATTCCGTTCCAAAAAAATTTGCTGAAACTTGTTAAATTTGTAAATATGTTTAAAAAATAGTAAAAAAAGCTATTAGATAAACGAAAAGTATACCACATTATACATTATTAAAAAAGATTACACGTTAATATCCTACACCGCAAATTTCACGTCGATATCATTAATAGCTTAGAAGTTATATCAAAATGTCACTAAATTTCGCGTTTTAGACCACTGTGCGCCGGCGTGACTGCAGCGCCATTTGACGGGCAACATGCGGCGGGCAACATGCAGCCGAATATTGCAAAACCATTGCTCAGAAACGTAAAAGAACGACTTTTGAGGCAAACAGCGATGTAGATTGATCTTTCATCTGGCGATTTTGACTACTAAAAACCCCCGTCTTTGCATTATCGAGAGATCAGAGGTCAATTTCCGGACCCTTGCGATCCTCGTGTGCGTATACGTGGTCTAGCGGTGTGTGAGTGTACTCTAGCGGTGTGTGAGTGAGACGCGCGACCGTCAACTGCTAGGAGACGGCCCCCGTAAGCACCACTGGCGGCAACTCATGCCGGGCGAAGATATTTTGTTTTGTGCTCCGAAAAAAACGTCATAGTCGCGAACTTCAAAGGGTGATTTTTCAACATAAAAGTCTGCTCTATCAGGTAATACAGTTCAATTTTCCGCTGGACCCTCATTTTTTGAGATAAATTCAAAAATACCCTCAAAAATTGGTGCAAAGTGGTGTCTCTCCGTTTTTAATGATAGTTTAAATCTGTTTAAACATTCATAATGTGTTAATATTGGATATCACTGTATTCGGGAAAGTCTACAGAATCTTTTGCTGCAAAGAACAATTCAATATCTTTTATTATAACTAGACTGCGGATGTTTATGAAAATACATATTTTTATCGAAACTAGATAAAAAAAACTGGGACCTAAACAGAAATTTGTTTTGTCATTAGAGGATTTTAAAAACATAATTTTTATTTTGCATATTGCATATGTTTCGCACAAGTGCATATTTCTTGCATAAATTTTGCATAAATGCATTTTTGTATAAATATTATTCAGAGGCATTTCCAAATGTTACCCGAGGCCATGAAGAAATTGGACACAATAGGACTACCTCTAACGGAATCTATAGATTTGGTAACTACAGTTTCAGAAACTTTAAAAATTATACCCGGTGATTACGGAGAAAAGGTTACCCATAAAATGGGATCTGCATTAAAACGAATTGTACACTTTAATGTATTATTAAAAATGAGTACAAGATTTTGAAGGGTGAATACGTTGAAGGACCACGAGAGGTTCTGGCACATCATCGAGGTAAATTTAAATAAGCCCCTATCACATCATGTGATGCAGAACGCTCTTTTTCAACGTATAAATCAATTTTACCAGACAAAAGGCATCAATTTACAATCTACACTATAGAAAACACTATTGTTGTATATTGTAATTTAAATTATAATAAATAAAACAATAAAATAATTACTATTTTACAGATCCGTACATGCATTCCCGATACGTATATTTAGCATATACCTTGCATATATTTTGCATATTTTGACATACTATAAATGCATAAAGATCCGCAGTCTAATAATAACATCACAATATTTGTAAAGGCATGTTTCTCAAAACCTGTGCATCTAGGAGAAAAATTAAAGGCAGATTCGGAATCAGCGCAAAAAACACTAACAGAACCACCCAACAGTAATTGTGGAACTTTGGTGTTGGACAGTGTGATTAAAACACTATTCTTATTCACCATGTCTTATCGTTTTGACGTGCCGGTTTTTTTATGTAAACTGATATCACTCCTAAGACACAACGTAAATAATAGCAGTTACTTGGCGTGTATGTTACTAAACAGAGGATATTCTATATATACAAAATCTTTGTATACATCTTGGTATTGAGAAACATTAGAAATCTGGAGGTGTCTTATCGTTTTGTCGCGGACTGTATAAACACAATATAGAGTGCGACTGAAACGAATAAAAAATCTATCGGAACACTATCTTAACACGAATAAAGAAAATAGCAAGTATATAATGTGGATAAATTGTATAAAATAAATGGCCTAACGAAAAAAAAGATATATCATACGTAGAATAAATAACAAAACGATGTGAAAAAACGTGGTAAAAAGCAATGGATAAACGATACGATAAATACATGGATAAAATGAATGGTACAATACGAATGGAATATACAAAATAAATCGTATTAACGAACGAATAAAGAATGTTCGAGTGTGGACTGAACGTCTGATATTCACTTTGCAGGTCGTATTCGTCCGGTTTATTGTTCCACGATGATTATGGTCGGGCAGGCGGCGAAGTAGCGTACATTTGACAGCAACGAGGCGGACGTGTCGAAACAGTCTGGCTCGTGTTTCATCGGCGTAAAAGTGAACACGGTGAACGCTCGCGAACTATCATTCGGCAACGAGAAGCGAAGCAGAGCAGAGCAGAGCAAAGTGGAGTGAACGAGCTTCGAGACGTCCGAAGCCGGAAGGAAAAATAATTGATTACCGGGAGTCTATTTTTGTTTGAATGATCGGCATCGCGAGAAAGAGAAAGGGGCGCGCGCGACGGCTATAGAATTTTCGGGTCGCGAAACACTCTCTGACATTCCAGGCGACCTAGATTTCCAACCAATTGTGTGCATTTCGCGGGGTTTCCACGGGCACTCGTGTAATCCAGCCAGCCGGCCGGGCGGCTGCAGAGAAAATAACGTTGTTCATTAATCGGCATTTGAAGCCCCTCGCAGGATAATTTAGATCGAGTTATGAGTAACATGGGAATTCGGATCTTTATCGACTGCTTGTACAGTCCGTGCAAAACAGCCGCGTCCGTTATTTTTCACGATATATGTATATACGTATGTTATGTATGTATATTCGCGGCCATTGATTGCACGCCTAGCTTCACCGAAATATAAACTTTCCACTTCCACTCAACATTTGATGGCATGCGTCGTTTCCAGCCATCGACAATAATTAACAAAATCGATGATATACACAAGGTACATTTCGCAGCCAACTACATGGGATAGTCAACCTATGAGAGTTATTTCAAAATCAAAACTTATGGTATAGTCCAGTCAACGAAAAGTCGTAGAGGGAAATAGAAGGAACACAATTTTTAACTTTGAGGCTTTGTTTGGACTAGTTAGGAGTCCCCACTCCAAGGAGGTGAGTGGGGTGCAGGGGGCACGTAGAAGGTCCCCTTTTTCCACTTATATCTCGGAAACTATGCGTCCTAGCGATAAGACCATTCCATACAATATTAAAGCTGACAAAATGTGCCACAGGATTGATTCGATTCAGTTTTTCGCTATCTTGCATTGTTCCCGAGATATCCGCGTTCAAAGTTCACCAATTGTGCTGAAGCTAGTCAAGTAAGGAAAAAAACGTGAGACGAAACTTTGAGCGCGGATATCTCGGAAACTATGCATCCTAGCGATAAGACCATTCTGTACAATATTGAAGCTGACACAATATGCCACAAGATTGATTCAATTCAGTTTTTCGCTATCTCGCATAGTATCCGAGGTATCCGCGCTCAAAGTTCACTAATTGTGCTGAAGAGTTAGCTATTCAAATAAGGCAAAAAATTTCTTTTTCACAATTAGTGAAGTTTGAGCGCGGATATCTCGGAAACTATGCGAGATAGCGAAAAACTGAATGGAATCAATCTTATGGCACATTTTGTCAGCTTTAATTTTGTATAGAATGATCTCTAGGACGCATAGTTTCCTATATATAAGCGGAAAACCGAGAAAGGGGACCTTATACGTGCCCCCCTGACTTTTAGTATGTTTATCTCCTAACTAGTGCAAACAAAGGCCCAAAATTAAAAATTGTGTTCCTTCCATTTTCCTCTACACGCCCATTATGAGCATTCATTGACTGGACTAGTACTTTCAATTCAAAGTGACAGAAAAAAAACCCGCGGTCTAACAATTTATAACCTTTAAATGACCTTGGGTATGAAAAAGTCGCAATGGTACCGTCCATGATAAATGTATCTCGTGGCACCACCACTGTTTTTGCTTACCTGTTAGCGATCCTCTCCGCGGCATCCTCTAGAAGCCTTTTGTCCCTCTGATCGTGAGCCGCCCTCTTCTTCTCCGTGACGCTGCTTTCCAGCAGAATCGTGAGTTCGGGTTGATCCGGTTGCGCCAGACTTCCAATCTTAAATCCATCTCGGTCCTTGGACCTGGCCTGACTCCTCGATCCTCCTTTCTTCGAGCCCTCGCTGCCAGTCCTGCTCAGTTTTCTCTCTTTCCTCTCCGTCTCCGACGGTGTGCCCATATCGTCCTTAACATCCTGGACCTTGGACAAATCCAGCAAAATCTCCGCTTTGATGTTCCTCTCGGACACCTTGTTCTCCTCCTCCGCGGTGTCCACCAGCGTATTCTCCGAGGTGGACTTCGCCAGGTTGACCAACTGCAAGTGTGACGTGTCGACGGTCTCCGGCGAAGGGACTCGTCCGCTCCTCACCCTGATAGAGTCCAAGAGGACGACCACCTTCGGCGGCGAGTGCACCTCTACCCTGGCCACGGCCTCTTCGACTCTGCTAGCCGCTGCTTCTTCAGCGCTGATGATCCTCGCCTTGACGAGCTGCACCTCCGGCAGCGCGCTGGATATCTCGCTGGGCTCGTCGAAGAAAATCTCCTCGACGTTCTCCTGTATCCTCACCTCTTTCTTCGTCTCGTCCAGGAGAGACTCCCTGGAGGACTCCCTGGAGAATGTCCTCTTTCTCATCGAACTTCTACGTTTCGGTGGCGCCTCTGTTTCGGGAGTTAAAATGCTCTTCGGCTCGACAACGCTCAACGGAAGTCGCTCGATGGTCGAAAGTCTCTCGGACACCACCGTGGATGGTGTCTTCATTGACTCTTCGGGGGTACTCTTCGGGTCCTCCGCTCGTTGGCTGCTCCTGACCTCGATTTCTTCGGCTGGACGCGCTTTCTCCAACTCGTTCAAGCTGGATGGACGTACTCGTTGCTCCAGGACGACGACATCTTGATTATAGCGGTCCTGGTAGGTCAAAGTGTTGTGCCTGCTCAGGAACTCCGTCACCCTTTCGATACACTCTTGCTCCTTCTGCATCTTTCTATGCTCCTTCGACCTGGGCGCGTCCTCTGGACTCTTCTTCTTCGAATCTTCCGGCACGACCGTATCCGAGATCCGTCTCGATGCTTCGTCCGCTTCCTCGAGTTCGTCAATCTTCAGCGTCGCGGTTCTGTCGTCGGATTCGGTGCTCTGCCTCTTGACGATCTTCTTCGCGTACTTCTCCGAATCCTCCTTGTTCAACGACTCCTTCGACGTAGACATCCTCTCGACCGAGTCCATGCGTCTCAACTCTCTCCTTCTCTCCTGATGAAGCTTCTGAGTCGGTGGTTGCGGTTCCGGTTGTTTCTCCGTCGATAGTTTATCGTCCGATGGTTCTTTCTTTAATTTCACTTTCGGAGCTACCTTCTCCACCGCTGTTGTCGCGTCCTGCGTGTATCTAGCCGCTATTATCTTCATGTCCAGGGACGTTGGACTTATGTCCGCGATGATCACGTCCTCTAACGAACTGCTGCTAGCCGGGTAGAACTCGTGGACGTCGACCTCTACCGTTCTCAACGGCTTCTGGTCCTGAGGAAACACTCGACGTTGCTCCGTTGGACTTATGGTTGGCGTTATAGGCGACGCGTCCTTCCAGTTGTCCTCATCCTCGTCGTCTGATTCCGGTTTGTCCATCGACAGCTCTGTTACACCTGACGATCGACGTATCGAGAATCGTTAGAGCATCGAATCAATCTACGAATCCTAATTTTATCTTTGAATTCTAATTTCGAAACGCTGCGAACTTTCGTACCAACCCGATACTCGAGGAAAATGCGACAAGCCACAAAGATCTAATTTAAAAAAGCGGACCAATACTGTGCGCATTAGGGTGGACCATATTTTTTGACCAAAGAATTTTTTCCTGCACACCCCCCCCCCCCCAGAATTGTGACAACTTTTGAGAAAATGATCTGGAAAAAAATTTGGGCCCGATTGGATCATGGGAAACCGGCGCGCAACGAATTTCAATGTTTTTTTTTTTAATCTTGACAAATATACGTTGGAATATATCGTTGAATTTGTATTTTTTTTCTCTGTAAGAATCCATATATAGCATAATCAGTTGTTGATAGAAAAAACATCCGTGACCTTGAGCACTTGAAAAAATGACGTTGAAAAAATTTCTTTTATCTGATGCTATATTCACCTCCTTATATACTACAACTTTTGTTTGAAGAGTTTTTTCATATATACATAACTGACAGAAATATTGAGGGGCGTAACTTGCATTATTCGAAGAACCCCGTGTTTGTATTATCGAGACACGAGAAGGCGAATGCAGCACCCTTGCAATCCTGGAAGTCTCTCTACTCCCTCATATACAGGGTGGTGCGTTTAAGTAAGAACACTTAAAAATCTCTTCAGGTTATTGTGATGCAAAAAATATTTGTTACGTAATGTGCACGGTGTCAATGGACCAAATATCTGGCTCGAATATTTTTTTCCGAGGGTCATTTTATCGGAGTTGTCGAGGTCATTGATGTTTTTTCGTACATAACTACATTTTTTTTTATTGCATCGCGTAACTGATGGAAAAATACATTCAGATACGTATAATAACATGACCTTGAAATGACCTCGATCCTCGAAAATTGGCGTTTCTTTGCGTGCTCCATCTCTTTAGAATATTGTGATGCAAAAAATATTTGTTACGTAATATGCATGGTATCGATGGACCAAATATTTGGCACGAATATTTTTTTCCGAAGGCCATTTTTTTTGGAGTTATCAAGGTCATCGACATTTTTAGATACATAACTACATTTTTATTTTATTGCACCGTGTAACTGATCGAAAAATACATCCAGATATTTATAATAGCATGACCTTGGAATGACCTCGATCTTCGAAAATTAAAGTTTTACCTTCAGATCAAGCTCAAGGTCATGTTATTATACATATCTGAATGTATTTTTCAATCAGTTATCCGATGCAATAGAAACAAAATGTAGTTATGTATAAAAAAACATCGAAGACCTTGATAACTCCGAAAAAAAATGACCTTCGGAAAAAAATATTCGTGCCAGATATTTGGTCCATTGATGATATGCACACTACGTAACAAATATTTTTTGCATCGCAATATCCTGAAAAGATGGACCACGCAAAGGAACGCCAATTTTCGAAGATCAAGGTCATTTCGAGGACATGTTATTATACATATCTGAATGTATTTTTCTATCAGTTACACGATGCAATAAAAAAATGTAGTTATGTTCCAAAAAACATCGTTGACCTTGACAACTCCGAAAAAAATGACCCCCGGGAAAAAATATTAGTGCCAGATATTTGGTCCATTGACACCGTGCACATTACGTAACAAATATTTTTTGCATCACAATAACCTGAAGAGATTTTTAGGTGTTCTTACTTAAACGGACCACCCTGTATATATAAATTCATTAATACGCTCCAATCTATACAAAAGAAAAACAGTTCTAATTTCCGAAAAAGAAGTTATTATAAATAATAAGCAGTCTAACTGAAACATGGACTGAAGGTGGTCAATGATACCGCTGAACGGGGCGTTAAACTAATGGAGGATCATAATAAAATTTTATGTAGAAGCGAAGAGGAGAAACAACAATATATCCTGACGCCACAAAACAGAATTTGTCAATGGATTTTTAAAGACATTTTATTTGTAGAGAGAAACACCTGATCAATCCCTACATGATTAATTGCATTTTTGAAGTCTGCTTGTTAACTGAGAGTTTTGATGGAATTACTTTGAAAGGGTTAACACAGTTGCGTCTAGGGCAGGATCTGCTTGGTCTTAACGAATGTCTACCAGCAGATCTGGGACGAAACGCTTACGATACATACATAGTTGTATCAAGAATTAAGACAGGATTTTCTGGGCTCATAGACGTGTCCGCAAGCAAATTCGGGACGAAACACTTTGATGTAACCTCTTTTCGTAATTTACATAATATTCATAATAACTTCTTTTTCCGATATTAGAACTGTTTTTCTTTTGTATAGATTGGAGCGTATTAATGAATTTATTTATATAAGGGAGTAGAGAGACTTCCAGGATTGCAAGGGTGCTCTGGATTCGCCTTCTCATTTCTCGATAATACAAACACGCGGTTTTTCATTAGTCAAAAACGCTTGATAAAAGATCGATCTAGGGCGCTATCTGCTTCAAAAATCCTATTTTTCCGTTTACGAGGCGTAATTTGCATTATTCGGCAGCATGTAG
>CM052289.1:6333921-6380118 GCA_028455765.1 Lasioglossum oenotherae
ATGAAGAAAACTTTTCAAGCAAAAGTTGTGGTATACAGGGTGCCCCAGCTAACTAGACCACCTTGAATATCTTTGTTGCTTTTAAAGATACGTTAAATGTCTAAAGGACAAAGTTGAATGGTAAAATGGGGCTCATAAGATACCAACAACGTTTCTTTTCATGTAATTTTTTTTAGAGATATGAAGGTCACCTTCTTTTTTTTTTAATGGAATGAGGTATTTTTTAATACATCAATCGATGCAGCTGGACATTCGTTATAAAAAGGTACTAACTTATGTATGTCGAAAAGTTAGTAGTTCAGGAGATATTTCAATTGAAAAAAAACCCTAAAATACCATTACTGTCGTACTAATTGTAAGACGTTACATAAGTAAGTAAACACTAACGTCTAGTACGACAGTAATGGTATGAACTACTCTAACTTTTCGACATACATAGGTTAGTACCTTTTTATAACGAATGTCCAGCTGCATCGATTGATGTATTAAAAAATACCTCATTCCATTTTGAAAAAATGAAGGTGACCTTCATATCTCTAAAAAAAATTACATTAAAAAAAAATGTTGGTATCTTATGAGCCCCATTTTACCATTCAACTTTGTCCTTCAGACATTTGACGTATCTTTAAAAACAACAAAGATATTCAAGGTGGTCGAGTTAGTTGGGACACCCTGTATAAGACCGGTGAATGTAGCATCAGAGAAAAAACAATTCTTTCAACGTGATTTTTTCAAGTTTTCAAGGTCACGAACATTTTTTCTACGTATGTTTTACGAAGGGAATAAAGGCTGAGTTGGGGGGAATCAGTGAAAATTTTAGATGATACCTGATCTGGAAGAGAGGAAGTCCTCGAGCTCCGCTGCGTGATCTGTCGTTTCGCTTTCGTTCGGGAAGCTTTTGCTGCGTCTTACGGGACAAATCGGCGGCACCCTCTACCGTGTGATCGGCCATCGGGACATACAAACAAAATCGAGAGAAATCAGGCAATTAATCTCATCGTCAAGCGACACCGTCTCTGTGGCAGTGGAGAAAGGTAGAGCGATTTACGCGGGAAAGAGAAGCGGTCTCAAAAATACTCTTTTTACTCGAAGCGTAACTTTTTCTTGCGAAGTGACAGATTCGAAGACAGAGACACTGCTAATGATACAGACTCTCGGTCTACCTAACGACAAACCTTGCCCGTGTAATTCCACTGAGAAAATGTTTCTCCCAATTGCTGGATGTTCCAAAAATCTCAATAATTCGCGTAATATGAAAATTGTTTAGAAATCTGATAAATATGGATACTGGGAAAGATGAACACCATAACGACGAAACATTCCTTTTCATTTCAAACTTGTTATATTTAATGCATCAAGAAAATGGTAGAAAATTAAAAAATTCGAAAGCCTGTTAATGTTGTATGTAGTATATGTATAAACACCGAGAAAGATGAACATCGAAAAAATATAAACATTCAAAAATTTGTATCTCGGAGAAGCTTAGAAGTTGAAATAATTTGGAAATCGAAAAATTTCAGAACACACAAATTCGAAAACCTGAGAAACTGGGGGAATTGAAAAAAGGATTAGCAATACATGTGATCTACTGAGAAGGTACTCTAACAAAATGTTCAATGTTTCGTTTACGATTTACGGTTTGATCGAAGAAATACCTTTGTCTTGATGGGAACCGATATACAGTTCGTGTATAGAAAATAAGTAAGCGTTATTTTCATAAGACAACAAGCGTTCCACGATTCGTACATGTCTTAATTGTGCATCCTCACCTTTCCTCTTTCTGAATGCTTCCTGTTCAATCTCTACACGTCTAGTATACTCGGCGACGAATGAAAAATCGTCAGAAAACCGTCTAACACACGTTCTCGCATTATGACGTAGCCGCAACTACGAAAAGGACCTTCATCGATCGCCGAAAACTCTCGAGAGGCTGCACATCAAAGGGAGCGCCTTAGAAAATAATTCTGCATAATTTTGCACGAGCGTAAATTGCATACAGAACGTTAAAAAGAAAGCCAACAACAAGAAGTCGCTCTTTAACACGATAAGACGCATAAAGTCTCCTCTCCCGTTGCATCGATACATGGTATCGTTCAGCTCCGAACTAACTTGAAAACTTACCTATTAATCGAATACATCCTTCGATGTAAAAATTTATCAAGTACCGGCAACGTAGCCGGCAAAATCTGACAAAGAAACAGTGATGGCTTAAAATATTCGGCTTCGGATCGAGACAACAATTTTTCGTAGGATACTGACCATTTTCGTTATTAATTATTCGAAATACTTTTTCGTGGACCGTAGTGCTCGTAACGTAGTGCCAGCTACTGTTTAAATGCGAAATTCACTTTTATCGATGTTGAAGGTACCTTCACACTTTTCTTAATACGAAAAGAAACACTACAAATATTGCGACAACGCCCGCCATCTCGAAACAGCAGTCTACGATCATCGCGAACACCGTGTCCGACCAGCCGCAAATTATTTCGAATAATTAACAACGAGAAAATTGCTGGCGCAATCCAAGTTCGACGAAGGTTCGCCGCCACAAAGGCACAAACTATGATCCGCGAAATGTCGGAAACGAAAAAACGGCAGGGAACGGTGAGAGGGTTTATACGAAAAGAACACGTTTAGGCAAAAGAAAAACACTCATGTATAATATTACATCATGATTGGTCATTGCTTTCGGATATGAATATCATTGTTATTATTAAAACAGTCATACGACGAGCACAATTTGTGTGTGTTTTGCGTGTATATTATTATTTCTTAATCGAATATCATTATTCGTTTCTTTTCTTTTTTTTTTTGTTTCGTTCGTTTTTTCTTTGGTCGATTAACTGCGGCAAATTGATAGAACTTGCTTCGCAAACGGTCCCGGTCTGGACGATTTAAGCATTGCCCTGAAAAATGAAAATAACATTGCCGAATTAGTTAGCGGGAACGCGTGGTGCACGCCGACGATATTTAAGAGAGAGAGACATGAAACAAAAACATTAGAAAAAAAAAGACACAGACAAGGAACAACGCCTACGGAATCGTGATCGGCCGTACACATTCCATCGCGGAGCATTCCCTCTAAAATTGTTTAAAGTTTTCTCTTTCTACTGTAATAGAAAACAGAAGCGCGCTAACGTGTTCGAACTAGGGATGAGCGGGTACCCGAAATGTTGGGCTCGGGCAGGATCGGAAAACATCAGGCGAGCACGGACGAGCTCGACTCCTTTGGATAAGAAGGGCAATAGAAAAAGTGGGTGGAGTCCGCTCGACTTATCCCGACTTCCGACTTGACCAAAAACAATCGAGCTATTTACCCAAGGAATTACAGGCAACCGTCGAACACTCGCCCGAGCCTGCCCGAATTCCTCCTGCCTAACCCGGACATGTGCTCGACACAATGTACGCGGTGTGGCCAGATCAAGAATTGTCTCCCACTCTACTTGACCCCCTCTACGGTGGCGGATCGGTCACGGGACACGTTTCATCTCCACGTGACCAATCCGGTAACGATAGAAAGAGAGAGAAACACTCTATTCCCCTCAATTTCTCCTATCTGGCCACCCTGATCGCGCGCGCCCGCATATCCCTAGTTCGAACGCTAGAGATGCTTTCGTGTCTGACGCGAATCGTTTAGCAGAAACAGGGAATAAACTTTGTCCTCGAGTGTAAATTATATTTTCGTAGTCCGTGTTGTCACTACTAGACTTTGGACCCTTAAGCAAAATGAAAGATTGCTACCTGAATTGCAACAGACTTGGAAAAATATAAAAATTGATTTCCTTTTCCAAATTGAAAATAATATACAGGTTGAGTCCGAAGAAACAGAACACCTACATATCTCCGTTACTTTTCGTTGTACAAAAAATCTTCTCAGGGCAAAGTTACACTGTTTGAAGGGCGACATGTAACGGTGTAAGGGAAAAATCAAGGTGATTTTTTAATGAGATTTCAAGGTCATCGATGTTTTTTAAATGAAACGATATATCTTCGACAACGTGATGTTGTAGCTGACAAAATAACGAATTCGTCCATGTAACACAGTATGACCTACAAATTATCTTCAACCCAGAAAAATGGAATAAACAAAATTCAACGTGTAAGATTCATTTGCTTTATTTCTGTTACGCAAAATGTTGAAAAATATTCCCTTGAGCTGCTGTACATTCATTTAGCCGTGAAGTTACAGAACGTACTGCTGTGTGATTCATTTCTGAGGGAATCGACGCACAAGCCCTGACGATTCTTTCTTTCATGTCGTCTACAGTGCTTGGTGGTTCATGATAAACATCGTCTTTCAGTTTTCCCCATAGATGGAAATCGAGGGGTGTAAGGGATGTCCGCTACGTCCAATCCAACGATTTGGAAACTTGTTATTCAAGAATTGTGTTACGACACGGGAAGAATGGGCTGGACATCCGTCATGTTGATACCACATATCTTTACGAATTAATTTGTTGTTTCACGATCGTAAATATTTGATAAGAGTAAATATGATCACAGCGCACAGTTTCGATCAGAGAAAAGACAAAGCAAATTTGCGAAATTTAACCTCTACGTTTCGATCCGGGTTTGGATCATTCTCAAGAGTATGCGTCTGAAAATATATATTGAATTAATATCATTGGTATTTAACAACGGAAAAGAACACTGTTTATAAATGAACCCTTAAGACACCTACTTGCTATGTATAAAGAATTTTAGAAATTTGAATTAATGGGACTGAAATCCATGCTGGTCTAAATTGAACTGATCTATTGACCGTTATGAAGAGCAACCACAACAAATATTGGAACGACGCATTTGACATTCAGCCAATCAGATACAATGATCGACACGTTATTGAATCGATACTTTGGCGGTAAATTCAAATTGAACGAATGCGATACCCGACAGAACACATCCATTTGAATACCATTTATGAAAATGGTAAGAATATTGACATTCAAAGGTTTAGACCAACAATGTTATAAACATCAGATGTTTATAGGTGGAAGAGAGAACAATACTTTGTATATGAGTGGATCCAAAACCGGATCGAAACGTAGAGGTTAAATTTTGCAAATTTGCTGTGTCTTTTCTCTGATCGAAACTGTGCGCTGTGTGAGCATATTTACCTTTACGAATGTCCAAGGGTGTATTTTCCAGGAGAATTGGTAACGATTCTCGTAAAAATGCAATGTACTTCTCTGCATTCAATGTTCCGGTGATAAAGCGAGGCTCAATTATGTGGTAGTTTAAAATTCCGCAGCAAACATTGACGGGCCATGGTCTTTGTTTGTCGACTGTCCGTAACCACCGCGGATTTTCAGATGACCAATAATACATGTTTTTTAAAGTTATCTGTCCGTGATTCGTAAACGAAGCTTCATCGGTAAATAATACTTTATTAAAACATGTTCTATCGTTTATCAATTGTCTCAATCCTCACTGGCAAAAGTTTACACGGTTTACAAAGTCTCTACCATGAAGCTCTTGGTGAATTGATAGGTGAAAGAGGTGAAATTTTTGTTCATGGAGTATTTGCACTACACATTGTTGACTAATGCCACTTTCTCGTGCGATCTGCCTCGTACTAGCATGAGGGTCTGTATCCACTGCTGCCAGAATTAATTAATGAATTGTGTTTGCTTATTCCTTACAGTCCTCACCTTCTTACAATTTTTATTTTCGACACTACCAGTTTCACGGAATTTATTTATCAAATTGGAGTAAACGGAAACTGATGGACAATTACGATTAGAAAATCGGTCCTTGTACAACCGCACTGTTTCTCTTAAACACTGTCAATTTTCTCCATAAATGAAAATCATATCAATCTTCTCTTCCTTCGAGTAACGCATTGTGAAACGTTCATCGAAGAACTGATAGATTATAAATCTTGGAAACAGTGGAAATCTGACAGCAAGGTCTTCAGTAATTAGTATAGACTGCGGATCTTTATGCAAAATAAAAAATGTTTGCATTGATTACAAAACACAGGGGCCAAATAACAATTTAATTCTTCTTTTAATAATCTTATTAAGGTGAAACTAATACACTGGTGGCCTTAAATCTATTTAATACCTCCATTGTTTCAAATTGTATGTACCCATTTTTGTCATAAATGCATAAAATCTGCAGTCTAGTAATTACTAGTTGATAAACACGATTCTGTACGAACGCACAGGTGAAGGTATATCATAAATGTCTTCCTGTCAACACCGAATCTGTCATTATGTTGTGTATTGCGATACATTTGAATGTATAGTAGCTCAAGGGAATATTTTTGAACATTTTGCGTAACAGAAATAAAATAAATGAATCTTACACGTTGAATTTTATTTATTCCATTTTTCTGGGTTGAAGGTCATTTGTAGGTCATATTGTGTTACATGGATGAATTCGTTATTTTGTCAGCTACAACATTACGTTAACGAAGCTATATCATTCCATTAAAAAAAACATCGTTGACCTTGAAATCTCATTTAAAAAATGACCTTGAAAATTTTCTCCCTTACACCGTTACATGTGGCCCTTCAAACAGTGTACCTTTGTCCTAAGAAGTTTTTTTGTACAACGAAAAGTAACGGAGGTACTTAGGTGTTCTGTTTCTTCGGACTTACCCTGTAGAAATATGAAAACATTCATTCGAAATACTTTTTCAACAAATTCCTAGAGAAAGTACAGCGATCATTAGTTTCTTCAAAATTTAAGCCACTACCTCGCCATTCAAGGATCACGATTACATAAAAAAAAAGGAAAATTGCCACTATCCTCGTAGTTTGACTAATCGAAAATTCATAAGGGTTGATAAGCGACCGTTTCATTCCCCCTTTCCGATAAATGATTCATGCTCGTGTAAGTAGATGTTGCAGCGAGAGCATAAAGTGGCGGTATCGCAGGGCCAGGCAAACAATTACTTCTACAAATGGTATGCAAATCGTTTACGCCGCGGCGCGGCGCGGCATTATCAGAATCGAGGTATGTATATCGCAATTTCTTCCATTAGGATGGAAACTCGATCCGAAAGTTTGCCTCGCCCCCGTTCGAGGATAAAACCGACGAAGGAAAGTTTCAAGTTTTCCAATTTACTCCCGCTCTCGTGTCCCATACTTCAAAGAAGCTTTGATCAATTTCCAAATAGAATACAGGGTGTCTCAGCTGAAGGAGACCAGCCGAGTAATCTCCTTCGTTTTTCGTCGCTTAAAAATCGCTTGAAATGGGTATACCGTCGGTTTAAATCGCTTGGAAGGGTATCCTGAAAAAGTAAACTTTTCAGTAATTCAGAAATAAAAATACCAATAACCTTGGAGAAGACACAGAACAAATTTGTTCTCCAGCTGAGACACCCTGTAGATTTGCAATGAACGAAGAGAGATCTCGTGGAAATCTGAAACTTTCTTTGTGCATATGGCTCCGATCTCGTGGCCATCTTGAATTCGCGTTTCCTGTCGGCGAGGCATTTTCAAAACGCATTGCGAACCATTTATTGTTCGCATCGATGCTGTCCGATTTGCTCGTGGTCGCCCAATTTACGAAACGTTCACGTGGAAAAATATCTGGACACGTAACAAACATTATTAAACCACGTTGCACTAATATCGTCAATATGTAACACTTGAAAAACAGCATTCAAACAAATCCTTTGTGTCACACATATTCTACAACACTTAAATTTGAAAAAGAAACGCGAAAACTCAATATTTTTAAATGAAAAAACAGAATGGTCCGTTAGGCGCGTGGCGTTCAACGGAAGCTTGAATGTGGTAGTAATCCCATACGTACTAACAACGAGCAGGGTCGGTGGCCTTGAGCGGACAATTAATTTGAATCTGACAATGAGTATAATAAAGAGTGTCACAGGCCTACGGATGAAAAGCAACACGACCGCGAAGACCAGACGAATGAGACTGGGATTTTCGGATGCTTCGACTCGGTCAGGAACCGAGCCAAAATGGAGCAAGCGAGGTCGCCAGTAGAAAACAGAGGTGGGGGTGACTGCAGCGAGCATAATCTTATACGAACCCGAAAAATTGCTTGAAAGATTCGAATTCAAAATAAAATTACAATTTGTTGAAAGGTTCTCGTTAGACTTCCCACTGAAAACACGAAGGTTAGAGACGATTATTTTCGAGAACGAAGCCGCGAGTTACCGACCACCCTGTAGAAAATGTGGAGCAACCTAATCGTCGCTGCCAACCCCTCGGTAAACGGATAAATCACGGAGATATAGCGCTGGTGATTGAAACGTTTCGAGCTCTGATCTGCTTTCATCGAGGAAAAGCGATCTGAATGGTTTCTGCCACGAGTCGTGTAGCCTATCGGAGAGCCATCGATGCGAACAACAATGGAGATGGACGATGGACGGTTGTGAGCATAAACGACAGTGATCATCGCGTGCCTTCGAGACTCCGTTTCAAAGTTACACCGCGTCGTCTACGTCTCTACGTGTATACACACGTGGACACACACAGAGAGAGACACGTTGGTCGGTCGTGGTTGTGCGTACACGTGTACAGAGTCGAACAGTACGCGTGTTCGAGGTGAATGAAAGAAACGCAAAGGAACAGAAGAACGGAAAAAGAATACGGCGAAGACAAGAAAGGATAATTACACGGAAGAGGGTACAGCTCGCCGATTTTGATGAAACTCAAATATGTCTCGTAGCCGGTTTTGACAACATATATCAAGATTGTCAAAATCGGTGAGGTGTACCCTTTTCTGTATAATTACCCAAGAAAGACGCACGAGAAAGAGAGCGAAAGAGAGCGAGAGAGAGAGAGAAAGAGAGAGAGAGAGAGACAGAGAGAAAGAGGAAGCCTGCAGGAGAATCGATTTGTATTATGTAACTTGCGGGCAGATGTCCAGCGGCCAAACTATCGAGGAAAGGTTTTCTACCATCGGTTTGCCCGTTTCGAGTATTCGGGGGTCGAATCGGGTAGTCGAGAGAAGTAGCTTTCAGGTACTGAACGTGTCCCCCGTGTCAAGTAATAGTAAACAGTATTTACACACACGTATCGATCCCCGGACACGAGAGCCTCTTGATAATAGTGAAGAAAGGTGCCAGTGAGTAGTAGACAGTAGTGGAATGGTAGTAGACTTCGAGAAAATGGTGGAGAGGTTCGCATACGAGCTGATGCGATCGTTAGATTCGTTAGAGAGACACGAACAGAAACGGAAAGGCGACGGCAACACCGCACACTGAAAAACCTTCGAGCGCCGGTTTTTAGGGACCGGGCACCGTTGCCATTTTCTTTTTCTTTTTCATTTTAGTTTGGGAACCTCGTGTTCCACGAAATACGCGAGACGGCCCGAAAGCAGTCGTCTACGGAGGAGGCACTCGAAATTGTTGAGTGGCGGTGTGCGAACAATAGAGATCATTAGTGACAGTGTGGGAGGAATGTACTAAGGATGTTGAGGAGTAGGTAGTGGCGAAGAGAGACAGAAAAAAAGATGACAAATATAGTTACGAACGAAAAAAATCTGTTGTTCTACTTGCCTCTTTGTAACCGTGTTCCCTTTCTCTCTCTCTCTCTCTCTCTCGTTAAATGCAATTGCATTCCCTCTTTCTCGTTCGTTCTATCTCGACACCCGCGGTGTCTCTCTTTCCCTCGGCAACTAAGCACTCCTCTAAACGATCACGTTGCCTAATCAAAAATCCTCATTTGTTTTACACGACCGTACCCCCCTTCCCTCCGGCGCGATATGCAGTTAGGCATGTGTGGGTGCCCGATACATACGTGCAGTCCGACTGTTTCTCGAGCGAGATTACGGAAAGTCGAGCGGACTCGAACGCAGGAGTGGGGGAAGGTCCCTGAGACGACTACAGCGCTGGAACACAGAAATTATGTTCCAGACTGTAGACACTGATCGATTAATTGTCGGAACTTCATGTGGCTACAACGAAAGACTGAAGTTTCAGAAAATAGTGGAATTTTGTTGGCTGCTGTGTCGTTTCTATATTCGCATAAAGCATAATTTTCGTCAGATTAACAAATTCGTTTCTAACTCATCCAGTTAACAGTCAACAAGTTAAAAACCATCTTTTTCGTATTTTCAACTGAAAATTCATTGCAGCGCACATCGGACGATCAAAATTAATTTCATCGAAACATGCTTCTATCTCTTTCTCTCTCTTTCTGAATCTCCTCCCCCTCCTCCTCCCCCTCAGCCCACCCGCTATACTGCAAAAAGATGAACGGCGGATATAATGCGTATGTTATGTACAAAGAAAGAAAAAATTACTCGAGCGAATGCAACTCACTAAAACAAAGATCGTTAATACGGTCACGTTTAGTTTATGTATGTGAGTGTCCGTGTTTATGGTTGCTTGTGCGTGTGAGTGTACAGTGTACAGGATGAAGCGGCTTCCTTCGATTCCTCGTCGGTATCGGTCGTTATTGGAACAACAGGCCGAGCGAAAGTTGCATAACGTCTAGAAGATGCGATGCTTTGATCAATTTTCCTTCTATCGTCCTGAGGACCTCGAAATCGAAATATTTTCTTTGTTGAAGGAACAGCTTAGGAGATCGTGCAAACACTTTTAGGTACATCGTGACTAGATCGCGGATTATATGCATTTATAACAACAATTGAAACGTTGTGAACTATTCTCGTTATACGTTCGCGTTATATCGTACGTTCAACCGACAGTAAACGAACATCATCAAAGTCTACAGAAACGAACGATAACGAATGCGCGAACGATAATTCGAGGTTTACCTTACACGCGTATGTAAATTTCTACTAGTCCAGTCAATGAATGCTCATAAGGGGGTGTAGAGGGTAATGGAAGGAACACAATTTTTAACTTTGGGCCATTGTTTGAACTAGTTAGGAGATAAACATACGAAAAGTTCCTACTTCTAGACGGTGTGCGGGGTGCAGGGGGGCACGTAAAAGGACCCCTTCTTCGGTTTTCCACTTATATCTCAGAAACTATGCGTCCTAGCGCTAAGACCATTCCATACAAAATTAAAGCTGACAAAATGTGCCATAAGATTGATTCCATTCAATTTTTCGCTATCTCCCATGGTTTCCGAGATATCCGCGCTCAAATTTCACTAATTGTGCTGAAGAGTTAGCTAGTCAAATAAGGCAAAAATTTCTATTCCATAATTCGTGAAGTTTGAGCGCGGGTATCTCGGAAACCATTGGAGGTAGCGAAAAACTGAATGGAATCAATCTTATGGCACATTTTGTCAACTTTAATTTTGTATGAAATGGTCTTATCGCTAGGACACATAGTTTCAGAGATATCCCCGCTCAAACTGCACGAATTGTGAAATAGAAGTTTTTGCCTTAGTTGACTAGCTAACTCTTGAGCACAATTAGTGAAGTTTGAGCGCGGATATCTCGGAAACTATGCGTCCTAGCGCTAAGACCATTCCATACAAAATTAAAGCTGAGAAAATGTGCCACAAGATTGATTCGATTCAATTTTTCGCTATCTCGTATAGTATCCGAGATATCCGCACTCAAAGTTCACTAATTGTGAAAAAGAAATTTTTGTCTTATTTGACTAGCTAACTCTTGAGCACAATTAGTGAAGTTTGAGCGCGGATATCTCGGAAACTATGCGTCCTAGCGCTAAGACCATTCTATACAAAATTAAAGCTGAGAAAATGTGCCACAAGATTGATTCGATTCAATTTTTCGCTATCTCGCATAGTATCCGAGATATCCGCACTCAAAGTTCACTAATTGTGAAAAAGAAATTTCTGCCTTATTTGACTAGCTAACTCTTGAGCACAATTAGTGAAGTTTGAGCGCGGATATCTCGGAAACTATGCGTCCTAGCGCTAAGACCATTCTATACAAAATTAAAGCTGAGAAAATGTGCCACAAGATTGATTGGATTCAATTTTTCGCTATCTCGCATAGTATCCGAGATATCCGCACTCAAAGTTCACTAATTGTGAAAAAGAAATTTTTGCCTTATTTGACTAGCTAACTCTTCAGCACAATTAGTGAACTTTGAGCGCGTATATCTCGGAAACTGAAGTCGATCTTATGGCATATTTTGTCAGCTTTAATTTTGTATAGAATGGTCTTATCGCTAGGACGCATAGTTTCTGAGATATAACCTGAATACCGAAAAGGAGGACCTTCCACGTGCTACCCTGCACCCCGCTCATCTCCTAGGAGTGGGGACTTTCAGTATGTTTACCTCCTAATTAGTCCAAACAAAGACCCAAAGTTAAAAATTGTGTTCCTTCCATTTCCCTCTGCAACTTTTCGTTGACTACACTATACGCATTTCCAATTCGTTGCACACTGCGCGTCCTGAACTCACCAGTGTACTTTAGACGACACGTTCGGCTGATTCACCCTGTAGATGCAAGGGAAAAAATGTTTGCGATCGACTGGGACAGTGAGTGCGCTATGGGTATTTATTTTCACTAAGTTCGCTTGGTGAACAACTAAACGACTATTATTAATCGGTATAGAGACGGAAGTCAAGCTGTAACCTACTTTATCGTGAGCATTTCGCCCGAGGGAGCCAATTATGGAAAATCTGAGCTAAAGGCAATCTTGAATTTCTTTTCCGATATCAGGAACAACGCTTGGCGACGCGACACGACGTCGTCATTGATCGCCGTTCCTTTATTGAACCGGTGGATTATTTAAACAACCGATCGAAACATCCGAAATGAACGATACTCCGGTTTCAGTGGAAAAATAAACAAGTCACCCTATAGTCATGAATGGTGTAAGCCCTGAGAACTAATCGCAACACCTAATAAATAAGAGAGGATAATTTAATTATAGAAGCGAGCGCGCGAAACGAACTGACAATGGAATTCGCTGTTGCCCGTAATTGCCAGTTTCGCGTTGACTGTGCGAACGAGACCGGCTCGACAGAGAGAACAGCAAGAAGGTGCTGATCAAAGCATCGAATGTTCCTCTCGGAACTGTATTTAACTTCCGTTTCGAGTGGGGTTCTGTGTAGGCGGTCTAACACCGACCGGGAATCAAGAAGCCTCACGCCGCACACGAGCTTCGGATTCTAAACGAAGGAACGGTGAGAACAGAGTCATCGAGCCGAATGCAAAATACCGAATGCGATCGTTCTGTTCTGTTCAGCTACTCTACCAGGCAACTTTCATTCACTATTACAATCGTTTTATTCAGTACTTACTTAGTCGGTGGTCGGCATTTTTCGATATCGTATGTACCCATTTCTCGCACGAATCGCGCACGAATCGAACCGTTTTTCTATCAACAATTTCGTTCTACGTATTCAATGCCCACGGCTCGTTTTCTTTCTCTCTCTCTCTCTTTCTCTCTCTCTCTCTTTCTCTCTCTCTCTCTCCCATTCTCTCGCTATCTTTCTCTCTTGAACGTTCGGCAGCCCTGGTCGGAGGATTCGCGCACTCTCGTGGCCACGTTTCGCTTTCGTATCGTTTCTCACTGCTTCTTCCCGATCATCTTTTTCTTTTACAAAAAAAGGTACGATTCTCCGAAGTTCGAACACTCGCGTTTGCTAGAACGAGCCTAATCGCTTAAGCTCCATCGATCATCGCTCGAACCAAAGACCCAGTGCGCGACGGGTCGCCGATCTAGCGGGACAAAAGTCATTTTTGTCAATCATAATCGTTGGCAATTTTTAATGTATCATACGTCAAGCACTACAATCTAAGGCTTTTATTAGTTCTTATCGTTAGATACCGAAGTACGTCTGTGTATTACTAGGTACTAATAATCATGAATAGTCGTCAAGTATGTTGTTTGACGAAGAGAGACTAATTTTCATAAAAATGTGAGCATCATTTCATATTCGAACTTTGTCCAGCTAGTTCGGCGATCCGTCACACTGTGCTACGGTCCAAGTAGTTCCTCTCTCTCTCTCCCGCTCTCTCTCTCACTCTTTCTCTTTCTCACTTGCTAACCTGATAAAAGTTTGATCGAGACGCGAGAATGCAAGCTGGAACTTCGAATCGAGCCGGAGTCATCGATATTGGTTCCCAATACATATAATTGAAACTTGCAGACCGAATGGATTCATGCTTCGAGAGAGACCTGAATCTATTTGACTCTTCAAGGTCACTGAGCCGGCCGGTCGCCCGCTATCGTGCCACAGCGCTACACCACACAGTGCACAAGAAACCGACCTTTTTGGACAAAAATCTGCCGACAACTCAGTTTTTCATCGATTCAATTGGAATTTTTTTTTAAATGTTCGTGAAGGACTATACTTTGATGGCGTGCTGCGCGAAAATCGTTAACTGTCACAATCAAGAATCCTTATCTACAAAGCCCAATAACTCCGATACTTCATCCGCCCATACCATAAAATTTTGTGGTCCGAACTTTCTTTAGAAAAGCTGAATCAGTTGCTGCAGTGACTGGATTAAACGCGGTCATTATCACAAGATCGCGTAACATTCTTCAGGTAATAACACGTGACAAGAAAGCTGATTCTGTGAAATTCGAAGAATATTGTTCGGAAACGCCTAAATTGTGCATTAAAATTTATCCATGGTATAAACTACCTCCATCAGTTCATAAGGCACTGCAACATGGAAGTGAAGTGGTTGCTACATTTGAACTGTCAATTGGTTCGTATTCAGAAGAGCCACAAGAGGCAAATGATAATGTCTTCAGGAAATCACGAGCTGAAAACTCCCGAATGTGTTGCCGCAAAAAGACAAATATAGATATTATACGGCATATATTATTATTATCCGATTCACTTATAAGCTTTCTAAGAATAAAGGATGGCCAGCACGAGGAAGTTCTTTCTCAAGAAGCGAAAACGCTGCTGTTGGTTCAATAAATTAATGGTAAGTCTCATAAGTGCCGAATATAATTCTATTCAATAAGAATTAATGATTTCGGCGTTAGGTTCGATCAATTATAACATCATTCAGTTACAGATCTGCCACCATATTTGATGGATGGTCTTCACGCAAATCATAGTTTATTCTAAAATGTTTTTTCCATTTTTTTTTGTCGCAGCAAGTAAGTGCATCAATTTTGTTTGATCTTTGCGATTTACATGGCTGTGTTATAAAAATGTTTGCAAAATTTAATTTTTCATACATAAATTTCACACGCAATAAATGTTCTTTGTGAAAATGATCCACATAGGGATCGAAACGTCAAGATACATGTTTAAATAATTGCACATTTGCTGGATGTTATAATTGATCGAACCTAGCGCCGAAATCATTAATTCTTATTCAAACACTTACGATCGAGAAACACATTTCACCTTTATAATTCTATTCAATTGGTAATTCTCAGGGCCAGATTTACAGTTTAAAATTTTGCGGTTTAGGGTTTAGGGCTAAGAAGTATCGGCAACTCAGCAGGGACATGCAAATTTATGGTATAGGCGGATGAAGTACCGGAAGTTATTGGGCTTTGTAGATAAGGATTCTTGATTGTGACAGTTAACGATTTTCGCGCACCACGTCATCAAAGTATAGTCCTTCACGAACATTTGTAAAAAAATTCCAATTGAATCGATGAAAAACTGAGTTGACGGCAGATTTTTGTCCAAAACGATCGGTTTCTGGCCCACTTTGCAGTGGTCCGAGAACGCGATGTTACTGGCCAAAAGTCAATTTTCGAAGTTCAACATTTTGAAAAAACATTTTTGGCTATAAAGTAACTATTACGGATTACGAACAGATGTTCAATATCATTTCTGGCAGGAACCGTCCTACTTCAAACCATCTAAATCCAAAATATTAGCCATTTCAGATAATTGTGTAACCGAGTGTAACGTTCTAAAGACAAAATTCTGAAACTCAAAGTGAAACTAATTATTCTAATTATTCATTATAGAGCATTATGTAACAGGTTTGAATAAATGTTTTATATACAGGGCGCGGCACCTAAAACAGGTCACCTGAATAACTCGCTTGCTTTTGAAGAGAGAAAAAAAAGGATCATACCAAACTTACTTGATATCGAGGGGCTCGTAATCTGATGTCATTAATTTTTTTATAGGTGGAGACGTCAAGGAGATATGAAGGTCAACTCTGTTTTTTTTTTAATGGAACGGTATGGTTTTTTATTTACATTCTGATAGTGTATTTCAAAGTCATTCAAGGTCACGCAAGGTCAACTGCAATAGTAAATAAAATGTTTTATAATATACCTATAAAACAATTAATGACATCAGATTACGAGCCCCTCGATATCAAGTAAGTGTGGTCTGATCCTTTTTTTTTCTATCTTCAAGAGCAAGCGAGTTATTCAGGTGACCTGTTTTAGATGCCGCACCCTGTATATTAATAGGCGTGTTTTCATTATTTAATTAGGCTTCCAGCATTATTTAATGCATGTACGAATGCAGCAATATTATTGGCAATTTAAACTTTGGGAAGGTTTTTAAAAAAATGTGTAAAAGTGTTAGACATCAGACTTGTTTTATATGAAAGTTTAAACAACTTCGAATCAGAGCATATAAATTTTAGGTGCAGCCTGCTGCACAGCCGTGTAGTTTATACGATAATTAAGAAATAAAATCCCGCGGTATTTTGGCGTCTGGATAGCATAGTTGACTTGGACTTCGATGTTTAGACTGCGCGAGTCGTATCTGCTTGTTAGTATTTCTTTGTATGAACTGTTACATTGTATTACATTGATCAGACTCACAGAAATAATTTTTTCTCGCCGAACATACTTGTTTTTGATCACGTTAATCTTCAATCGAATATTCTCGTGGAAACATCTGTACTGAAGGATTTTGCTAAGTTTTATGTGTGTTAAATTGTGTATTATACTTATTGTTAGTTATATATTGGGTATGGGAATAAGTTTCCGCCCTTTTGACAGATGTCGTTGTACTTAAGTAACGTTCGCGTATTTGATGGAACGTAGTACATACATGTTTTTGAAAGGTCTAAGTCTAAGCTTCAAAACGCAGTTAATGGCAATTGTTTCGAGCGTGAACAGCAGTCAATTTTTCACGTGAAAAATGTCGACTTTTGTTCCAAGTAAGCAGCATTTGTGGGAAGTGATGTTGTATTATTTTGTTTTAAAGGAAAGTGTTATATATTTACTATATTATATTTATTATATATTTACGGGACGATGCTCCATCAAATACAGGTTGTAAAGAATGATTTCGGTGGTTTAAAACCCACGATTTCGACGTAAGGGACAAAGATTGCGATGGTGTGCCAAAAAATTCGAAGATACAGATTTGCCAGCATTACTTGATGGAAATCCATGATAAACACTTGCAGAACTGTCAATTGAATTAAACGTCGATCGATCTACTATTGGAAAACGTTTTCACGCTATGGGAATTGTTTATACGCTTCTTTTCAACAAAAAGGGGCGGAAACTTATTCCCATACCCAATAGTTTTAATTGAACATATTTATGTATGTAAATACACACATTGTACATATTTTTAATTCATTTAGATAGTCCGTAATTTAGTTTAAGAGTTGAAAATAATTTTGAGTTACAATGTCGGAAAGTATGTTCCACTTTAACCTTCCATCATACTGTTTTGACATCAAAAGGTGAAATATTTTCATATTTGCAGACAAATATAACTTTAAAAATGAGAATCTTTTTAATGCATGG
This sequence comes from Lasioglossum oenotherae, assembly GCA_028455765.1. Lineage (NCBI taxonomy): Eukaryota > Metazoa > Arthropoda > Insecta > Hymenoptera > Halictidae > Lasioglossum > Lasioglossum oenotherae. The sequence continues at coordinate 6,351,457 of CM052289.1, forward strand.
TATAATGAAAGTGATCCGAACAGGAAAATAATGGCTGTGTCTGATGTTATTTTCGATAAAATCAACGAAGTGACTTGTGACGAAACTAGAAAGTACATTCAACAAAAAGTACGTCTTTTTTGCAATAATTTATCCCAGAAATGGAAAAATTGTCATCGGTTACTAAAGCGCTTTAAAGCGAATTACGATAAATGGTTAGAACAACATCTAATCTTTGATCTAAACGTAAATGAAGATCAATCGATGATGCAGAAGATTTAGATGAAGAGGAATTCGAATTAGCCGTGAATATACAAATTTATTGCGCTGAAAAATGTCGATATGTGTGTCTCTTTAATTTTAATTTTAATAAGTCCTGAATCCGCCAGTTTGAATTTTTCATTTTTCATGTCAGATTCTCGTTATCAGTGACCTCAAAAAACATCTGATTATCAACTTTTATAAAAATCCAATGACATTTCGACTTTTGGCCAGTAAAATCGCGTTCTCGGACCACTGTGGCACCGCATCGGCGCGGCATAGTGTTCGATAAACGGCTGGCTCGTGTCTCTCGAGCGTATTCGTGTGCAGCACACGGCACAGAAGTTTTCTGTCACGTGTCAGTCACGCCGATAGTATTATATTTAGCTCGGGACTCATTAGTGGACCGTGAGTTCCGTGCATTGATAGCGTTTGGAATATTCGGAACACGATGAAATAATAAATCTCTCAGCTTGTACAGCGAGAGCAAATGATTAGGACACTCGAAAGGAACGTATGATTTCCGGCTAAATCAATGGATTCTTAATTAGAAATTTAGTTAGAGTAATTGTACCAGCCGTTCGATGCCAGTTTTTAATATGTACCTCGAAAAGTCAATACTTCCTGTTCTGCATACATACATGCGTTTCGGTATTAATTGCCGATTGAAACTTAATTGGCACAAACGAAAATTCTATAAAACTTGATGATCTATTGTGAGATATTTACACTTTGGTTATTTCCATTTTGATTTTCCTCGCATCGAATTGTGCAGGGTCAGTTAATCTCGAGCGGCGTGAATGAAAATTATAAATCCAAATATTTTATCAGCAGAACAGAAGCACGGTGTTAATGAACACACAGCCGCGAGTGTTGGGTCACTGTCTATTTGCTTATGTAGCAGTGAATTACGTTCGCAAGGCAAAAATCGATTCAGATTGCCGCATGCGACAATTACCAGTCGCACTGACGATATACAGGGTGTCTTGAGAAACGTGGCGCAACCAGAAGCAAATTTTACGTTTCATCAAATGCTGAATGACGGAGTCAGGCAGATACCGACTTCGGAAATATCTCCGGCTCGCTTCGTTGCAAGAACCATGTACAAATGCGTAACTAATTAACTCTATCGCTCGTCTTTCTATTTCGCTATCCAAACGGATCGTTCGACGGATCTCGCAAGAACCCGAACGGTACAGATGAACATAGGCTGTCACAACGTAAACACAGGAAACGCAAAACAAACAAAATATGCAACGAACAAACGGAAAGCGGAGGATTAAACACAGAACGCATTAGCCAAGGCAACAGAAAAGAAAGAAGGACGGGAACAGGGTATCGTGGAGAACGTCAAATAAAATCAAATAAAATAAAATAACGTGTACGGCACCCTATTTATTATCAACAACTCATACACGCTGCGAAACGTTTATTCAATGTGCACGAGAAAAAAAAGGTTCTTCCGTTCGTTACTATGTATGTACCATATATGTAAGTACCATACTCTAAACTCTAAAACGTTTAATCGACGTGTAGGCGTTAAGCTAGATCCAAACGTAATCAAGATGTGTCTATTAGCTAATAAACCACGTATAATCTACGCTGGTCAATAATATGCAGTCTTATATATGTTCTCGTCGAACTGAAAACGAAAGGAAAAGAAAAGAGAAAAAAAATTGCTAATTCCGTGGCGCGATCATAAATAAAACTCTACATTATTTATAATATTATATAAGCCGAGCGCAAAGCGTGTAATAACATAAAAACACGGTGTTAAAACGAGTGGAACTTCGAGAAGCAGATTTTATACAGCATCTGAACACTTCGCATCGCGTACTGTATAAAAATTGTAAAGATTCGTCGATTTCTTCTCTTCTCCGAATGTACCTTCACGGTTTCGATAAAACTATTTGAGCATTGTCGCGCGAACGATTGTCGTAGCTGTGGAAAACGTGTGGCAACGGTTCCATCCGGCAAAACTGACGAAAAGCGTTATCTGAAAAAATCTCATCGACGGACGGATAGTCTAGGACCGTCTTAGAGAACACTCTAAGTACTCTCGGGGCTCTAGAAAAACAAAAAAACAAGTACTCTCTGATCCATTGAAGAATCGATCGATCATGGTGAGTTCGGCTACCGTACGATCGTCTCGAAGACACGCGAGTCGCGAAAGCAGTATCATTGGTCCAACAGAGGCTGAATAATCACGATACCTACGATGGAACAAGCACGGCGACTGCCCGACAGCTCGCGGACCACTGTCCAGCCTCTTACCCATTGGCTTCAGCGAGCATCGACATGCTTCATCGGTGGACGGTGGACCTGGACCTGGCCCTGATAGCTTCAGGTAGTTAGGCGTAGGTTAGGTATCGTTTATAGCGGATCATTCATCTTCCGTACGAGATGATCGTGATGGATTTATGAAAATGTATCGAGTAGCTGCTGTTCACCATGGTCCAGGTCCTAGCTTAGGATAAAGACGTCGTTCGTGGAGTCCTCGGGGCTGAAGGTAGTCACCGATGGTTGTTCCATCGAGAAGAAGATCGAGCAGTGACACGTTAGCCTCTAGTGGCGCTTAGAAACTCTCGGATTTGACGAGATTGTGCTGGTGCTTTACTCCCTCGATCAAATCCATGTGATGGGGTGGCTCGATTACGTTCACTTTGCGCTCCCGGAAATATTCTCGCCTCTGTTTGTGGCTATCCAGAATCGAGCAGGTGGTCGTCTCGTTTTCCCTATCTCTGCTCGGTTCGATCCGGTCGTCCTGATCGCTCACCTGGACAATACTGTCTGGGATGGGCAACGGCTTGGCCACGCCGATGCGAACGGTGCCCTTCGGCGCGCCTTTCAACGCCTGCACCGCCTGGTCCAAGGTCGCGTTCTCCAGGGCGATGTCGTTCACGAACAGAAGCCGGTCACCCGGTATCAGTTGACCGTCCACCTGGGCTACGCCCCCAGGAACGAGCGATCTTATTACTATCACAGTCTCGTTGGGGTTCATTGGATCCTGGAAACGGCAGATAGGTTTCTCGTTGGATCAGTCGCTTTCTCGATGAACGCGTAAGGACGCGTATATGTGTAACAAGCTAATAAATATTGACGGTGCCTACAGCGCAAGTTTCAATGCCTGCAGTACTTCTGCGGTACGGAGAAATACACTCCTCAAAAGAATTAAGGGATCACTTGTGCGAACCCGAAAAATTGCTCCCGCTTTACGCGATCATAACTCCGTCAAAAATTGCTGTATCTATATCGTTAAACAATGGTTTGAAAGCCTGAAACCTCTAGTTTTACTCACTTGCCCACTTTGATACAGAGCATCTGAAACTAGAGGTTTCAGGTTTTCAAATCATTGTTTAACGATATCGATACAGCAATTTTTGACGGAGTTATGATCACTAGACTGCGGATCTTTATGCAAAATAAAAAATGTTTGCATTGATTGCAAGACGTAGGAGCCAAATAGAAAATTCTTTTTTCTTTTAATTGTCTTATTGAGCTGAAATTAATACACTGATGTCCTTAAATCTTCGCAATTCGTCCACTGGTTTAAATTGCACGTGCCCATTTTTGTCATAAATGCATAAAATCCGCAGTCTAATGATCACGTAAAGCGGGAGCAATTTTTCGGGTTCGCAGAAGTGATCCCTTAATTCTTTTGAGGAGTGTAGTAAAAAATATTGTTATTTAACTGCATGACAAAGCACTTAAGATACTGAGACTACAGATACCGACGGAAGGAAAGGTTGAATCGTTTGAGGATGTTACCTGATAATCCAAAATGGAGAACCCAAGGCCCCGCTCTCCCTTTACCAATTCGATGATTTGCGGCTCGGAGCTCCACATTGCAAGACCTGTCAGCGGTTCCAGGGAACGCGACTTCATCTTGTTCAAGCTGGCATCGGTCACCGTAGCAGTGGTGGTTGTTGAAGCTAACGAGCCATCAGACTTCGCTTTAACAAGGCGATCCATCGTGGGCAACAAGTTTTGCAATGATCCGCCCAGAATGCTCTGCGTGAAACAAGTGGAACATCGTTCAATAAGAAAACAATTAGAACTTTGTGTAGAGAGTAGACATGTTCGGCAATAGATGCAAGAAACAAGTGATTTTTCATGATAAACATTCCGCTTTCGGTTTTCTTTTTTGCTTATCGACACCAGAATTACGGGACCCGTGAAAATGACCTAATCGAATATTTTTCATTTACGATTATTGAGATTGTAAAGATGTATCGACGAGAAATTATTTGACAAATTTATTTCTTTGTTCTTTTTATAAAGCATGTAAAATAGTCACTTTTAGCGCTTCGTAAACCTAGTGTTAACGATCCAAAATACGATAGAAGTTTATTTTTTAATTTCTGTGATTGTCAAATTGTCGTGACGAATCATCCCTTAATTCTTTTTCTATCCGTTGCCAAACATTCTGTATATTATATTGGGTTGGCAAATAAGTTCGTTCAGTTTTTGTGATTTATTCCAATGTAAAGAACCGAACAAACTTATTTGCCAACCCAATATTTATGAACACTATATGGAACGAATTTAGTAATAAAGTCAAATAAAACTGAAGAAAATATGTTTGACCCTAGTGTAACGTTCGGGTCGACTCAACAGAAAAATACGTATTGGTTTCAGTAATACTTTTTGTAAACTATATAAATTGATTTAACACTACTACGAATTTGTATGGAAAGGCGTTTATTGGTTCCAGAACATGTTCCTTCGGGTTTACAATATTTACCCGGGGAAGATACAGTGTAATGCCTTTCAACGAAGACGATATTACAATATTGTTACACACGACGGTCAGGATATATTACATGTCTCAGTAGTTTAATTTTTGCAAGTCTAACTAAATATAGTAGAAACACTATAGGTATATAAAAATGTAAAAAGGTATTTATTATTGAACAATGACACGTTACAAAATAAAAAATAAAAATATGTACACGTAAGATTGGCTAATATCATAGTTCGTTAACATAATTATTAAGAGGCAAATTCAGACTTTGCATAGAGAGATCCGTAGTCTATCGATATGTCTTGAAACTGAATGTTATCTTTGATCGAATTTAATACAGAAAATGTTAACGCAAGGTACGTCAGGGTTAATTGAGAAACTTCTGTGATACACGACGCATTTAAATATTAAGATTACGACTTTAGGAGAAACTGAGCCGAGCGTACGGAGGTCGAGACTATCGTAAGCTTCATTTAAATAATTGATGAATATTCAGCATCTTACCCTGGTCTGGAACGCGGCCTGATGTTGAGCAGTGTCGATCGGGCAGAGAGGATCCTGCGATGCGATGTTCCTTCCACAAACCATTCGAACGTGGATAGGTAATTCTTTTAACACGCTAACTACTTCCATGTGGTTGATACCGAGCAAACGATATCCGTTCACCTTGCAAACAAAAAAACATATACTGAAACGGTTGAACAGAAACTTCCTCGACTCATCTCTCCCGAAGAGAAATGAATTGAGTTGCGTGAATTTTCTATTTACAGGACGACGCTAAATTTCTTGTTAGTCGAATAACCCGACGCGGAAGTTCAGGCTGGTATCAGTTTCCCGGAGGCGTTAATTCGAATTACATTAAACGCGAGACAACATACTGGAAGTTTGCAAACACTGTTCTAACGTTACCTCCAGCAATTCGTCGCCCGAACGGAGAGTGCCATTTTGTCCCACAGGTCCCTCCGGCAGAATCGATCGTATATAGTGATGGGGTCTGACTTCCTGGCCGTTCTCAACATCCACTGTTCCTTCCAAGCTTATTCCAAGACCGCTGCCCTCCGCGAACTTTTTCAGTTGTGCGACCTGCGAAAAACCGAGATAGAAATACCTGTAACCCGTGAAATTCTACCTCGAGCGTGTAGCTAAGTTCGTCAACCGATTGTATTAGACCATTCTAATTCCATTGTCCGCGAACCCATCCTCCAGATGGCAAACATTAGCAGCCCTATGTACCCGACCAGTTTACACTATTCTATGTACACTACCCAGTGTCGGGCATTACTCGAATTGTTTCGATGCGCTGTTTACCTTACATACAATTTAGCACAATGGATTCTTGATGGTCGAGTACTTCACCGGACGATAATTATTTATTGATCGCAACTAGTTATTATTATTTATTATAAACGGACCGAAGCCCTCTTACATAAATGTTTACAATAGAAACCAATAAAGGACTACTCGTACAAGAATATTGATAGTTCAGTTAATGAATTCTCGTAAGCGGGGTGTACAGGGAAATGAAAGGAACACAATTTTTAACTTTGGCACTTTGTTTGAACTAGTTAGGAAGTAAACATACTATGTCCTTACTCCTAGGAGGTGAGCGGTGTTCAGGGGGGCACGTAGAAGGTCCCCTTTTTCGGTTTTCCGCTTATATCTCGGAAACTATGTATCCTAGCGATAAGATCAATCTACACAAAATTAAAGCTGACAAAACGTGCCATAAGATTGATTCTATTCAGTTTTTCGCTATCTCGCGTAGTTTCCGAGATATCCGCGCTCAAATTTCACTAATTGTGCTGAAGAGTTAGCTAGTCAAATAAGGCAAAAATTTCTTTTTCACAATTAGTGAACTTTGAGCGCGGATATCTCGGAAACTATGCGAGATAGCGAAAAACTGAATACGGTCAATCTTATTGCACATTTTGTCAGCTTTAATTTTGTATAGAATGGTCTTATCGCTAGGACGCGTAATTTCCGAGATATAAGCGGAAAACCGAAAAGGGGGACCTTCTACGTGCATTTGAAGTTGAAATTGAAAAATTTATATTGACAATGAAAAATTGAAGTTGAAATGGAAAAATTGAAGTTGAAAGTGAAGTTGAAATTGAAAAATTGAAATTGAAATTGAAAGCGAAGTTTTAAAATTGAAGATAAAATCGAAACATTGAGCTTGAAATTGGAAAATTGAAGTTGAACTTGAAAAATTGAAGTTAAAATTGAAAAATTGATGTTGAAACTGAAAAATTGCGGTTGAAATTGAAAAATTGATGTTGTAATTGAAGTTGAAATTGAAAGTGATGTTGATACTAAAAAGTGGAAGTGGAAATTGAAAAGGAAAGTTGAAATTGAAAAATTGAAGTTGAAATTGGAGTTGAAAATAAAGTTTTGAAATTGACGATAAAATCGAAATATTGAGCTTGAAATTGGAAAATTGAAGTTGAACTTGAAAAATTGAAGTTGAAATTGGAAAATTGAAGTTGAACTTGAAAAATTGAAGTTGAAATTGGAAAATTGATGCGAGGTAACTTTCGAGCCATGACAATAGATTTCCCTTGCAGCCAAATGCTGCAAACTTCTCGATTAAAAGAGAATGATTTACCGTATCGAAAGCTTTTTGAAAATCTGTAAAAATTGCGTCAACCTGTAGATTAGCATCCAAAGAAGATGAGACAAAGTTGCAATACACCGCTAGGTTAGTGGTTGTTGATCGCTTGTTTACGAAACCATGCTGTTGTTCACATATCGAGAGGGAAACAGAACTGTATAAATGATTTGTGACAAATCTTCGAAGATCTTAGGCATAACGCTACTAATGTTTATAGGTCTAAAATTTTCAATATTAGATTTGAAGCCTTTCTTGAAAATCCAGACTGGTTTTCCAAAGTGTAGGGAATAAACCTGATTTTAAAGATTTATTGAAGATTATCCAAGCGGCCGAGATAATATTCTATCTTCATTGTTCGATTTATTCGAATCATTTTCTTAGCTGACACAAAATTTGAATTTTTCCGCTTCACGCGGAATGACCCCGGTTCGCGAAATGCCAGCGAGGGTGTACCACAAAATGAATTTCGCATACGTACCACGATCTCGGTATCTGGACCGACGATTTTCTGCCACTTCGACTTAATGGCGGCCCTGATCTGTGGCGTAAGCTCGCTCGATGGATCGCTCAATAAAGCTTCCACGTTCGCGGCATCGTCCAGCTCTTCGGACGTCCTCTCGCGATCCCCTTCATGAAGCACAGCACTGTCCACCGTTGTATGCGACTCACCTTCCGGTTCTATTTCGGTGGTGGTTTCACCGTCCTGTCACAGAACAAATTCCCTACGTTATCACGTAGTTCGATTGAACGTCGGTTGTTCCCAGTTATAGTTATTCAACCCCTGGCAGAATGTTTCCGATCGGAGGCATTGATACGGATTTTAGAGAAAACATTTACAATTTAGATGTATAAAACATTACTTTATGGAGTTAAAACTGATGAGAAATGAATGAAAAACAACAAAATAACATAAGCTTCCATTTATTATCATAAAGAAACGAGAAAATAAACAATATGTTACACGGAAAAAAAGTTCCCGATTAATAGATCAGCCGGAAGAAAGTTTCCGATTCGATTTACACTGTCCAACACCAAATTTGTTCAACAATTACTGTTGGAAGATCCCTATAGAGATTTTTTGCGCTGATTCTGAATCTGCCCTTAATATTTCCCCTAGACGCACAGTTTTTGAGAAACTTAATTTCGAAAGAAAAACATATTTTTCAACTTTAAACAAATATTTTGATGTTATTATAAAAGATATTGGATTGTTCTTTGCAACAGAAGATTCTGTACACTTTCCCGAATACAGGGATATCCAATATTAATACATTATGAATGTTTAAACATGTTTAAAATATCTTCGCCCGACATGAGTTGCCGTCAGTGCCGGGATACAGTGCGACGAACGGCCGTTCTAATGGCAAGCGCCACTGGTGACAATTCATGTTGGGCAAAGATATTTTGCTTTTTGGTCCGAAAAAACGTCGACGTTGCAAACTTTAAAGACTGATTTCTCCAGATAAAAGTCTGCTCTATCGCGTTATATAGTTCGATTTTGAGCTGGACCATTATTTATTAAGATAAACTGAAAAATATCCTTAACAATTGGTGCAAAAGTGGTGTCTCTCCATCTTTAACTATTGTTTAAACATGTTTAAACATTCATAATGTATTAATATCGGATATCACTGTATTCGGGAAAGTCTACAGAATCTTCTGCTGCAAAGAACAATCCAATATTTTTTCTTTATAACATCACAATATTTGTTTAAAGCTGAAAAATGTTTTTTTTTCAAAATCAAGTTTCTCAAAAACTGTGCGTCTGGGGGAAAAATTAAGGGCAGATTCGGAATCAGCGCAAAAAACCTCTATAGGAATCTTCCAACAGTAAGTGTTGAACTTTTTTCCATGTAACATTTTGTTTATTTTCTCGTTTCTTTGTGATAATAAATGGAAGCTTATGTTATTTTGTTGTTTTTCATTCATCAATAAGCCCCTTTTCATTTCCCATCAGTTTTAACTCCATAAAGTAATGTTTTATACATCTAAATTGTAAATGTTTACTCTAAAATCCGCATCAATGCCTCCGATCGGAAACATTCTGGCAGGGGTTGTACATCTACGCGTCTAGACTCCTAACCCTTTCTCACCCAAAATAAATCATATCATGTATCGGCAGATTCCTTCAATTCTCAGACACCTATTAAATATTAAATATCGTCCAGTCTACTCTCCACTCACACGTATGTAGGTCACAATCCTCCGGACACGAAAACATATTATTCTCCTTTGTTAATGGGCAGCTACACAAGGGCAGCTAATTTCTTTTTAGCTTCATTAAATTCGACCGTTTTCTGCTCCTGCGTGCTGTTGTGAAAAGTTTTCAAATGTCTCGTCGTCAATATTTTATTAGATGAAGCTGAGACCACTCATTTTCTGAACAGAAGCAGTTTCCTTGCAAAAAAATACCTTCTTAAGTGCTTTTCACTTACAGACCTAGTATCAAATAAAATTCTTTTTGGTAGCAATACTAATCTCATAACGTTACTTTCTAACAGTAGACTGAGTAAAGTACTCGCGAAAGTGCTGCAAAAGATGTAAACACACTCAAACAGTGAACATTTCCGAGCAGATACTCGTAGATTTATTATTAGTATCAACTAAATATAATTGTAGATGAGAAAAAGTAGTGAACTTGACAATATTTTTAAAAAAATACGTCAAAATACCAGATGGCTTTATGGAAATTTCGGGCACTGTATGGACGTTACTTGAACGTCCCTGGGACGTACAGAATGTTCTGCACGGACGCCCGGGTGTTATCTGGGTCGTGACATAAACATTTGGCAGAAAAATGAGAGCTAAATTTGAGCGAGCCAAAACGGGCGAAAAATCCTTATTTGTGGGTCACTCTTTTCGCGAGGAGCTTGGATAAACTGTTGAATCTTTCGCAGTTGACTCGGAAGGGGAATTCAGGCGGGTCAGCCGCGCGCGGCAGTGTAGTTGAAAACAATGGCCGTAGCCGCCGCCGCCGCCGCTGCCGCCTGAATTCGAATGAACGTATCGATTAAGCCTGAAGTGAATGAAACTCACAGCACTAATAGGGAAGCTGGGTAGACTCGTTATCGACGGGGAGCTCGGCTGCGGCAGTCCTAGCTCGCTGGCCGCGATCGCCTGCTGAAGCTGCTCGTACTTTGGTCCACGTAAGTATCTCTCAAGGCATAGAACAACCGATTGCCCGGTACGCCTTAAAACTTCGACAGCCTCGTGATTCGAATAACCCTGTAAAGAATGGCCGTCCACCTCGACTATTCTATCGTTTATTTGGATCTTGTTACTCAAGTCGGCCGCGCTTCCCTCGCTGATGCTTTTCACGAAAATGCCGGACAGCTCCTCTGCAAAAGAATGAGAAGGAAACGGATATTAATGTTTTCAGCGCACTGGTTCGATCTGATTGTACTACTTTAGCAATTTTTCAAATTACCACAAAATTTTCAACGTTCCGGTCAACTATTCAGACCATTTTCAAGACAAATTTTCATATAATTGCGTCTATAAAAATTATTCAATTAATATAAAGTGTAGTTTATGTTGCGTTCCGCACAAAAAACCAAATGTTCTAAGAAAAATTCTTCAAATTCTAACGTTTGTCCTCAGTTCGTATATCACAGGCATGGAATCAACATGTGTTATAAAGTTGTAAAGAGTTTAAAGTAATTTGTTCACTTAGCAGGTAGGTTTGTTTTTTCTTAGAACATTTGGTTTTTTGTGCGGAACGCAACATAAACTACACTTTATATTAATTGAATAATTTTTATAGACGCAATTATATGAAAATTTGTCTTGAAAATGGTCTAAATAGTTGACCGAAATGTTGAAAATTTTATGGTAATTTGAAAAATTGCTTAAGTAGTAGCATCAGAAGTACGCTGAAAACATTAGTATACGTTATTAAGGGAGCCGGCGCGGCCATGCGTGTGCCCGCACACATCGCTAAATTCGCATATACGTATATGCAATTATACGGTTCACGATTTTTCGAAATTACGCTTCAGCATTGCAATGAGTAGCTCAAAAGTGGTCAATTATGATTCCTAAAAGTCAGCTACAGGCGGGTACGGTGCCCAAAATGCATTTTTTTACGTTATAGAAGAATAATTTGGAATATTCGGCGGAGAGAAATAACAATTCGGCCTGTCAGAAACAACAATACAGCACCTCGAGCTTTCGAAATTTTGCACTAGTGGCATGACAATCTCGCTCCTAAGTAGCACGGTACAAATGTTCCCATAGAATATGGCTGATAATGCAGGTCGTACGTTATACCGTTATACCGTTATTAGAGTAATTTATAATATTCGGCAGATATTGCCTGTCCAACACCACTGGTATTGGCCTGTCACGAGGCAATCGAAGTAAGCAAGACGTCAGAAGATAGCCGCCTCGCGTACCAGTATTTTTGTTCAATAAATTTAGTGTTTGCATGGACGATGGACACGGTATTATCGATGGACAATATAATATCGACCTGCATGATCAGTCGTATTCTATTCAAACATTTGTACCGTCCAACTCAGGAACGAGATTGTCATGCCACTAGTGCAAAATTTCGAAAGCTCGAGGTGCTGTATTGTTGTTTCTGACAGGCCAAATTGTTATTTCTCGCCGCCGAATATTACAAATTATTCCTCTATAACGTAAAAGAATGCATTTTGGGCACCGTACCCGCCTGTAGCTGACTTTTAGGAATCATAATTGACCGCTTTTGAACTACTCATTGCAATGTTGAAGCGTAATTTCGAAAAATCGTGAACCTTATAATTGCATATACGTATATGCGAATTTAGCGATGTGTGCGGGCACACAAATGGCCGCGCCGGCCTCCTTAACAAATTGTCGATCGTGATCAAGGAAGCAGTTGAAACGGATATTAATTTAAAAAACAAACAACTTCAAACGCTAGTTCAAATTGCGCCTACTCATTTTTGTTGTGAATGCATAAAATATGTGGCCTGGCAAGCGAGCATAGTCACAGGTAGAATTGTAAGACTTTTCAGAGTAGAAGATGAAGTGGCTCATTAATCTTTCGCAATAAGATAGAGATAGAGGAAGTTTGATAAGATTTTCCAGGATTACCCTTCTCGCAAACGTATCCAGCGATGGTGATCCCAAGGCCGTAAATGTCTTTCTTAAGCTCGACAGTGAAGCGTTCCATTTCTGGCAGTGAGTTAACGTCGATGGTGTCCATGGTGAGGACCGGTAGCTCCGGGATTTGCACCGGAACAGCCGGTATCACTGGCATTGCTCCAATTGGCATAGGATTGCGTACTACGTCCATGATGAGGCCTGGTCTTGCCTATGGAATTGAAAGTCTTTGCAAAAGAGCTCATATACGCGCAAATATTATCAAGATAGGCATGGAAAAATCGAACGACCAACCGAGGTCTTTCTAGGTCTGTTATAGTCCAGCGTTCAAGGTTAGTAGCAGAAATTACGATCGTCGTAAAATGAATTTGTCAAGACAATCATTCTAGAAAACTTTTGCAAATTCAGACGACTGCAGAAACTTCGAAAAATTGTTCTCGTGAATGAAACTTTCAGGGATTTGAAGATTGAAGTCCCTTCTTTACAGCGTCTCCTGGAAAATTGATGTACGATTTCTTTTCACGATGTTATGGAACAAAATTGATGAACACGGTCGGTCGTGTAAAGCCCTCGTGGTGTAATACTACTGTAAAGCTGGCGACACATCTTTCATTCGAAGCTCGATAAAAAGACCGAAAAGAATCATACATCAATCTTTAAGGTATCGTTGTAAAGTGAGGGCTTCAGTCGTCAAATCTGCGGTGGTTTCATTTACGAGAAAAAATTATCAGTTTCCACAGACGTTTGAATGTACAACGTTTTTTAGGAAGAACTAGTTTTCCGTTTCTCGTCCGCCAGACCATCAAGAAAATTTTAGAATGGAACGAACGACGGATTACGAAAATAAATCCTAAATCGATCCGAGTTTACTGCCGTGCGATCATTTTTACCGAAATTATCACAGTCGATCCGGTTTACCGTGTAGTCCAAGACTACAGAACAGGTGATATGCACCAATCCAGCTGAAACCAAAGTGGAGGAAGTGTCGTTGAAAATGCGAGGATGCTAACGTGACCCACGGTGGGGAAACTTTCTTTGGAACTTTCTTCGAAAGTTGTGTGGTCTCCTTCAGTTTATGGCATAGATAGCACTAACAGAATTAGAACAAATGCAGAGGACTAATAGGGATCGGAGGAGAACACGCGAGCTTCAGAAGTTGCCGTAAGTTAGAAGCGAGGTAGCAAGCTGTTCCACCGTGGAATAATAAACTTTGGCTGGCTCGGACATTTTCGTCGAAACTTTTCCAAAACTTTCTCACATTTGATAAACGATCGTGTCTTTAATAATTATAATTAATAGACTGCGAATTTCATGCACGCTCGCGAGAAGAATGAGTAAGCGAGATACAAAACTCTGAGCACATTAGAATTTTAGGATTCTAATCGAAATCACGAAAGCAAAAAAATACATTTTTATCTTAGTCGAAGAATTAAAGATTATTAGTAGCAATAATAATATTAGCATTTAACAATTTTCTTGTAATTTTCAGTGGCACCTCGGAATGTCCATTCGAGCGCAAAGAATTAACCAGGTTCAACAAGGTATCTCATTACTCATTAATAAGTGTCTGAATCGTTAGCGACTGCCCTCAAAATTATCGATCAAGGGCATTGGGTCTAACCGATCGAAATGCATCAGCGATTCCAGAGGTGGGTATTATTTGGCGAAAGAAATATTTGAAATACTATTTAATATTTTAGATTTTATTTTGCTTAAAGAAGATAGTACTTTATTTGAACAATCTGAACCTCGAAATAAAATATTTCTATTTGAACAACTGAACCTCGAAATAAAATACTTCTATTTATTTAAACAATCTGAACCTCAAAATTAAATATTCCTATTTTAACAATTTCATCCACAAAACAAAATATTTCTATTTTAATCATGTGAAACACAAAGTAAAATATTTCTATTTTGATCATGTGAAACACAAAGTGAAATATTTCTATTTTAATCATGTGAAACACAAAGTAAAATGTTTCTATTTTAATCATGTGAAACACAAAGTAAAATATTTCTATTTTAATCATCTGAAACACAAAGTAAAATATTTCTATTTTAATCATCTGAAACACAAAATAGAATATTTTATTTTTTGCGTCCTTATACCTAATATTTCCAGAAATCGCATTACTTATTTAATATTTCCTATTTTAGCAATAATTTAAAGAAGAAATGGTACTTAATATAAGAAACTATATCATATATCATTTGCCACATTTTCGTTTTACTTTTTTGTTTGACTGCTGCTATTCGCATACAACAAGGTGCAGCGTTCCAAATTGGAATCTGTTAGGGTGCTCCTTCGAGGACACAGAATCAGTCCAGCAAAGCTAAAAAGTCTCTCAACTAGGGCAGAGGATGGAATAGCTGTTTTATATTTTAAAAATAATGTTTTCATGTATTTGTACTTTGCAATACTTTCAATTCGTGTATCACTATCGCTCAAATATTGATATAATTCTAATTTTGTAATGTTTGTATGACTGATATCATTTGTTTCTTTTTCCATAAAAGAAAAAAAAAGTCATCTACTTCTTTGTTTTGTGAAAGTAATTGAGGTCGTGACTCTGAATCTGGATTTGCTATCTGTTTCAAAGCATTTAATACGGTTTTTTGATAAAAGCACGTTTTTCTTCATTTAAGTCTTTCGGAATCCATCGTAATTTCCATTTTGGATGGCTAACGGTAGCAACTATATAGTCGCTTGCGTATTCAGAAAAATCGAATAAATCACGAAATCGATATTTTAAACTCGATAATAAATGAAGTTTCAAAGGTTCGCAATGTCTATTGAATGCGAACCATTATTTTGAGCAATAATATTCAAAATTGAAATTGAAAATAAAGACAAAGTCCAAATATTTTCCATATTCTTAAAATAAAATACTATTTTCGAATACTATTTTCAAAAAGTACTGCAACAAATAAAATATTTCATTTTCAATAATTACTGCATCAAATAAAATATTTTGTTTTCAAAGTTGTACAGATACTGTAAAATAAATGGGATTATTTACTATTTACAATTTCAAATACTATTTTCCCCAGCTCTGAGCGATTCGTGCTTTTCGGTAGACCCGGGAGCATGTAATTAGAACATATTCGGAAGCGTAGAGTGGTTCTGTTAAATAAATGAAAAGTTTGACCACTTCGTTTCCACTTGGACAAAATAGCCCGAAAGAGATCGACCGAGGTGTAGGGTGGCAGAGTTAGGTGAGCGCAACCCTGTGCATACAACGATGTAGAATAGCCGTTGCTGCAGAAGTAGATGGAAGGTCTATAGAAAATAGGAGTGATGCGGTGGGAATTGATAAATATGCCGGAGGATAAATATTTCGTGGGCATCCACACAGCGAAACGGCGAAACGTTCGGAACACTCACGTGCATTTCAACGTCGGATTCCTGGGAGTACATGTAGCCGTTGTCGTAACCGGTATCGCCCTGCACGTGACGTATGTTATACGTCTCCGGCACGCTGTGCACCAGGTGGCGATCCAACTCATCGGGGTCACCCAGAATCTTCGTTGGTACGATCGGAGCGTGGCTGCCGAGCGCCTGGAACGCACCCGTTCAATTGATATTCGTAGTATTCGGCGATGCAGCGGTTTTTCCTACCCGTTTCCACGCGTGTCCATCCCTCGGGATACACCATTCGGTTCTCAGGCATTCCCATAACACGTCGCGCAGTGCTCGATGTTCATTTTATTTAATCATATTTTATTATACTCGATATTTATAATATTTCATTTATTTTATATATGACTAGCAGCCCCCGGCACGGCGTCGCCCATGCTAAGAGTGAGAAGAATTTAAGGGGGTAGTATACCCTCGATTTGTAACTAGAAAATACCTAGAATCTTACTAGATTTTGGGTCAAAACATGGGTTTGCGCCATGTCGCTTAGTGTCCTCATTTGTGCAAATTTTGGGCTGGGTGAGGGCTCATTCGAAAGAGGAAGGTTCACCGCATGGTGCTCTGGTCATGAGGTTAACGAGATTATGTTTATATCTAATAATATTAGTGTCCAAAGTAGAGTAAAATTTTTTGGAAAAAATCCGCAGATTTCAATGCATTTTTCTGTCTCTAAAAGACTTTTTGACTGCTATGATGACCAGAGCACCATGCGGTGAACCTTCCTCTTTCGAATGAGCCCTCACCCAGCCCAAAATTTGCACAAATGAGGACACTAAGCGACATGGCGTAATTGCATTCACATTTCCCCATATTACGTTCATCAAGACAGAGTCCAGAGCAAGCTAGAGCCAAATTTAGTTCAGCCAGTTTAGACGAGATGGCGCCCAGTCAGGAGGACTAATGCGCTACTGTACCGTAACATTGAAAGTACAAAGTCTGCTTGGGAGGATTTGAAGGGATTATATGTATAAATGATTTGTATGTAAAAAAACTATGTGTATACAGTGCAACAGGTGTATAAAACACCTATCACTCTAAATAAAGTAACCTTGTAACCTTGTAATATGGAAATAGCAAGCAACGCCATCTCGTGTACATCAGACAGTGCGTGTTTCTTAGTGTTACCAAACTCTTTTTTTGCACAGACGTTGGCCAAATCGAGGGTATACTACCCCCTTAAATCATAACTTATTCTGTTTTGTCGTCAATATGATGGCGAGTTACAACAAAGTGGATAGCGCGAAAATATTCCTCGTGCTCAAATACCTATGTACACCAATTTTTAACCGACTTCGAAAAAGGAGGAGGTTACTCAATTCGATCTGTATGTGTCTTATTTCTATGTATGTTCACCGATTACGCCGAGATGGATGGACCAATCGGAACGAAACCTTTTGCATCTTGTAGAGCATGTCCCCGGGGTAGTCCCGTGAATAACAAATGTTGCATTTTTTTATTCCTTACAATTTTATTTGCAAAAGTGTAGTATGGTGATGCCGTTGTGAACTCCGCTGAATGTTAGATATTAGGCCGCTATTAGACGAGGCCACAGATGGCGCAACTCGGTTGCGCCACCAGTGGCCCAGCACGTCGCGGGGCATTGAATCATATGGAGCCTATTACACGAGGACACTTGGTGGAGAGACCAAAAATTGTTGCCGATCTGGTGGACGGCATCGGCAACCAGCCGGGCAACATTTGGTGGCGCCGCCACCAGCCGGGGCATTGATTTGAATGTAGCCTATTAGACAAAGCCACCAAAGTTGCGCCACCAGAATCACGAATACACGAACAATTGACGACATTGACGTTCAAATTGCCACCACATTTATCGTAAAATGTTTATCGGAACGCTTGCTGGTACCACCTGAACCGATTCATAAAAGCTCTTCAATTCGGTGGCGCCACCAAGTTGCCGATTCATTAAATGTGCCGAGCCACTGGTGGCGCAACTTGGTTTTTTCGAAGTCGGTTTAATTTCTTTTTATAAAATTTGTTATCATAGCGATAGGTTCAACGGCATAGAAGTTGATATATTGCAGCGCCATCTATAGCGGCGAGTTATAACAAATTGAATAGCGTAAAAACCTTCTCCATGAAAAAATACATATATGCGCCAAGTTTCATGTTGATCGGTCAAACAGTTTCGAAGTCTATATACAAACATCCATTTTCATATATATTAAGGGGGAACTATACCCTCGGATTGTAACTGGAAAGGAACTATTTATCAATGTTATCAATGTCTGTGCAAAAAAAAAATGTTGGTAACATTGATAAACAATTGACAAACACGCAACTGCCTAACGAACACGAGATGGAGTTGCTTGCTATTTCCATATTCTATTCAGCTCGTCGCGAATGCCGTTATAGAGGGCAGGTCGCTCTCTTATTAGTGCCACCGATTAGAATATCTACCTCGTCTGTGTCAGTTTTGCTATAATTCCACGTTGATAGCAGTGCAGCAGTGAAATGTTGCACAATATCGCAGCACTGATCGACAGTCCTCCTAATTAGGCGCCATCTCGTCTAAATGAACTGATCTAAAATTGGCTCTGGACTAGCTCTGCATCAGAGAGGACCTCTGTCTTCATGGGGAAATCTATGCTAATGTGAATGAAATCACGGGAATCGATTTTTTGTCCTTATACGAGCATATTTTGAGCTGCACAAAGGTTCATTTGATAGAGGAAGATTCATCACAGGGTGCTCATCTCATCATATCAGTCAAAAAAGTCTCTTTGAGACAGGAAAATACATTGAAATCTGCGGTTATTTTTCTAGACTCTTTCTCTACTTTGGGCACTCATATTATTAGATATAAACATAATCTTGTTAAATCATGAGATGGGCACCCTGCATTTAACCTTCCTCTACAGAATGAGTTCTCACCCAGCCCAAAATATGCTCAAATAAGGACAAAAAATCGATTCCCGCAAATCCATGTTTCCACCCAAAATCTAGTAAGATTCTAGTTCCTTTCTAGTTACTTCAGTAGGGTATAGTTCGCCCTTAAGAAGAAGATATAGTTTTCCGTGTACGTGGCACGTGCGAGCGACATTAAAGTAGTGCAGTTTTTTAATTACAGCAAGATTCACAAGAGAGCAAAATTCTTCTTCGCAGAATTAATAACCGACTTTCCCACGAAAAATTGCTGCACCCGGAGAAGTATGCGGCCAAGACTTTCCCCTCTTAATTATTATTTACCCCGATTTTTCATCGTTGAATGTGCTAATGAAATAGGTTAATAGAATTTCGCTTTAATTAAATTGCAGTAGGGCGCTTTCATTAAATTATCGGGAAAGGTCTGTTTGTGCAGTAAATTCGTTATACAAGTGATCACCGCGTGGCGAGTGCCCCTTCGACCAACAAATTCGGTCGGTTTTGAAAAATATTTGGGTCACGTATACTACAATTCCATCACCCCATCGCAATCCATATTAATCAATTTGCTCTCTTGCTAGACTTACTTTTTAGACCTAGCTTCTACTTTTCTTTCATGTGATTTGTGCAAACAGAATTTCCAAAAGAACTTTCTCACGAAATATCAACGACGAACGTTTCTCCGTGTACTTTTCGACATGAAAGAAATTTGAAAAACGCCAAAATTTGTCAAGCTCTCGCTGATCTTGCTAGTGAACAATTTCAAGAATGATAAACAATGTAAAATGTTCCCGTTGGCAATTCCGCGTCTACGTCATCGGAGTGTGCAGCTAAGTAATCCTACGGTACAGTCAGTTTAAGGGTTGTATATTATGTCCTTGCTCGTTAACTCGAAATCCTTGCGGAGTTTAATGCTCCGGGTAAGAATGTTAATTCGTGGATTACGTACAGAGCGTTAAACAGTTTAAACATTCAAGTCTGAAACGCCGCATGGAGTATTTCTGAAGTCGTAGAACGATAATAAATAACGAAGGGACACGCGGTCACAAATTTTTGATATAATCATTATTAGACTGCGGATTTTATGCATTTATGATAAAATTGGGCACGTGCAAATTTAAAGCAGTGGACGAATTATGAAAATTTATCTATGTTTAAGAACTGGGAGGAAAATATGCCAGTGATCCTTGAACTCTCACCTACAAAGTCAGCTTTGATTCGGAACAGTGTCTTGCAAATTGACGTCGTAATGAGATGTTAAATGTCGCGTGCGCCCTATTTCAGGTAAGTAAGCTGCTCTCCGCTGGTACCGTTGTTGCGCGTTGCCTGTTCGCCTCACTTATACCCGGTATTAGCTACAATGTGGTCTAGACACAATGTCGACAAGTATCGTTCGAGTTTCGATGCTCTCGTTTACGAAAGACTCGAGCTACTTATGGTCAACAAGTTCTTTCAGCACGTTCAACAAGTACAAAATAACATTAAAACCATTCTTCAAATAAAACAGAAACTGAATGCTCAACTTTTTTTTTATTTCTACACTCCTCAAAAGAATTGAGGGATCATTTCTGCGAACCCGAAAAATTGCTTCCGCTTTACGAGATCATTACTCCGTCAAAAATTGTCGTATCCATATCGTTAAACAATGGTTTGAAAGCCTGAAACCTCTAGTTTCAGATGCTCTGTTTCAAATTGTTGCTATGTTGGTTTTTTACAAAGTTGTAGTGAGATGAAGACAACATTAACGGTTAACAAAAATCTTGTACAACTTTGGAACATCGCACGGGGAGAAACAAGTTTTTCTTTTTATAAATCGCGTTAATATCTCTTGGAAGGGCTATCTTTCCTGTGTAAAATATGAGGTTGTCGATTATTGTGCCATTTTTCTTATTCGAGTTATTCAACATTGAAGTAAATGTTGGCTTTTTAACTTTAACTGGCTCCAGAAAGCGAGAAAATTATCGTAGAATCTTGTGCAAAAAAGCAATAGAAAGAACGTTTCATTCTCTTCAAGGGACTTCTTTTGTTTTTTCAATTGAATTAACATTTCGATATACCAGGCGTTTCTGAAAATATGCTTGAAAAATGCACAATTTCCATTTTTCCGTTAACTCGCTGTATCTCGGCGAGAAATGATCGTAATACCATGATCCGAACGTCAGATTGAAGCAGAGATTCTGCCGATTCGATTGAGTACCCCATGAACTCGCTGCGACAGTCTTTTATTACCTATAGCAGCTGTGTTTGAAGTTAGTGCTTCGCAGAAATTAGCGCGCCACGTACAGCGGCTGCCTGACATCTCTGAATACGATTCGAAATCAAAGAACTTTCGATGGAAATGAGGTAGAGCGATGAAATTTTTTTTAAATTAAAGCTGAAACTTGGCAGAATATGGGAAAGATAGCGAGATTATGGTACGGACGTTTTTTAACGTTGTGAAAATGCGTTAAACATGTAGAATTTCAAGAAAATGTGGTTTCTGCTGTACCACATTCGGAAATTTTTTTTTTAATCTGGTCTCAAAATTTGTCTACGACCTCAGGATTTTGCAAGAGATCGATTTTTGTGAACAAAACTAGTGTGATAATTTTTTCGTTGAACAGATTTGATAAGCAGCACAAAGTTTTTGTTAATCGTCAATGTGGTCTTCATCTCACTATAACTTTGTAAAAAACCAGCATAGCAACAATTTGACACAGAGCATCTGAAACTAGAGGTTTCAGGCTTCCAAACCAGTGTTCAACGATATCGATGTAGCACTTTTTGATGGAGTTATGATCACGTAAAGTGGGAGCAATTTTTCGGGTTCGCACCAGTGATCCCTTAATTCTTTTGAGGAGTGTAATTTCATGTCGCATCGACCGCTAAGTTACTTGCGACATGATAAAATAAGTCAAGATACATTACGCGAAAGGTTAAACGCAAAGGGTTAAACGCTCGGTTACTTTCGCACTGGCTGAGCTAATAATAGAGGGATCGATTGCAATCGAGTACTGGTGTAAATGGGGCGGGTTCGCAACTGAAAAATGAATGAAAAAATAATGGATGCACGTACCTGATAATCGGGTGACGTCGGTTCCACAGGTCGCGCGACAACGAGGCGCACGTGTGTGCCGGATTGTCGCAGCACCGCGGCAACCTGTTCACTTCCCATTCCCCGCAGATTGACATCGCCGATTTGCAATATATGGTCCCCGCTCTGCAGCCGATTGTCCTGCGATTCGCATTGCAAACGGACCAAATTTAATTTCGCGAATTGACTGCCGAACGCGCGTCGACTATTTGCTTGCTCTCGAACAACTTTGCTATACATATATTAGGACCTTGAATAAGTTCTCGCTGTTTTTTTAACAACGTGAAAGATTTATTTAAATTATAAGGAACAAAAATATTTCATTCAAAGTATAATATATATAGTATCGTATATTCGAGTAATTCCTCCAACTTTTCGTTTTGAAATTTTTTCGGTGCGCCAGAACGTTCTTTATCCTCAAGTTCAAATTCATGATTTTTGAAGCGTCGAAACCAGTCTCTGCATGTCGTATCCGACAAAGCATTGTCACCATAAGTCTCAACAAGAATTCTATGTGCTTCAGCTGCGGATTTCTTTTGAATAAAGTAGTGCAATAAAATTCCCTGCAAATACACTTTATTCGGTACAAAAGTAGACATTTTCAGAACTAAGAAAAAATGACTTTGCTTACACTAAAGTGAACTACCATACACTGAAATTGGAGGTTAGATATACTACTGCCTTGCATGTGTCTTATCATTCGAAATTCCACGAACGGGGTACTGCTACTACCATCTTTGAAGAAACAGCGAGAACTTATTCAAGGTCCTAATAGTACCATTCTTTTGTCTGCTTTAAAGGGTGCACGCTTAATTTAAAGTAACGCTTGCACGCAGCAGTATCGACAGATCCGGTCGAAGAAAACTAGTTAGTCAAGAAAATACTACGACGAGGAACTACGCTCCATTTGCATCTGGTTCTTAAAAGACCTTTTAACTTAAATCGGATGAACTTTTCAATCTCCTTGACGAACATTTCTGCGAGACCCTGCAGTTTCTTTTATATGTAGAACGATTTAGTGCAGGACATTTGGCGAACGAGTAAATCTTCGTTGTTGTATTCACTGGCAGGAAACTTACCCGATCTGCGACGCCGCCGGGAAGAATTGTCTTGACGACGACACCGGTGCTGCGTCCGCCGACAATTCCGAATCCAAGACCGCTGCCATCGTTGATCAGGTTTATAACTTCAACTTGAGCCCATTCCGTGTTCAGCTGCAACAAACAGGACCGAACGTTTCTACCGCTTCTCTTAGACAGGGAAGAACGTGGCGAGTTGATGCTTACATCAGTACATATTTCGAAAATGTATGTTTAACATTTTTATTACTATTTTTCGCCGTTAACTGAAATAAATCTATCGATAAATTTTCGACGAAGTTTCTCGAATATTTAATTTAATATAATTCCAATTATCGATCGTAAATGTTGACTATCAAATTTATAGATGCTTTCGGCGCTACCGTTTCGATCAATTACTAATTTTCAATGTTCATTTTTACATAGATAAAGTTGTTATAGCAAGTACGTATTAAGACCAAGTATGATCAAAAATTCATTTCTTATCATTAAAATTTATATATATATTGTCTTGTAGACGCAAATGTTTCCTTTGAAAAAGGTTGAAAACTGAACCGAAACGTTAGGAAAGAAGAAAAGTTTTTTGCAAAATTGCTAGATTTACTAAGTGATCGAAACGGTAGCGCCGAAAGCATCATTAAATTAAATATTTAACATTTACGATCGATAATCGGGATTATTTTAAATTGTCCGAATTCTTGAAATTCATTTGGTCCGCTTTGAGAAAAGTTACATTTTAAAGGGTGCATCGAGATTTCTCGGACTGTGAATTTTCCCTCGAACAAAAGTGTCCCGAGTGTAAATAAAGTTATACAAAAGGAAATGAATGGGGGAGAAAGTTTCTTCGAAATGAATCTCGGAAACAGGATCCCGTGTATTCCGCGTTACAGAATTCACGCCGCGTAACTCGACTACTCCGCCCCCGTCGATTCTCGCCAATTCCAGCTGCAAATGAAAGACAGAGCCCGTTCCAGTTTCCGGGATCGCTACTCGTGCACTATCCGCACGGACTTGACTTCCCAAAGAGCCGCAATGGAAAATATTTGCCGAAAGCATCCGCCGTTCCACTCTATTCCCGATAAAATATCTCGCTACCGTGTAAACATCGTAATTGACTGCGGAAAGTTTTTTAATTATCGGTCGGGGCTCGTCAAGTGGTAAGAACTTGGACGATTGCGGCTGCAGGAAGAGAGAAAGAGACAGGGGGTAGGGAGAGTGGGAGAGAGGGAAAAAGAGAGAGAGATATGGGTCAATAGTTCTCGTTAAAACGTACGGAAGAAAAGTGAGGAAAAATGACGAGAGCAAAGCGTGGAAGGAAGGAATCATGTCACGCTGTGGTTTACCTCGTTACGTTACGGTAAGAATGTTCGCCGAACCAGTCAGGTGGAAGGAAGCTCTTTGTTCTCGGCTCTCGATCCGCTTATATTTTATGTTCTTAACATTCGCGATATACAATGAATGAGCCGCGGAAATTTTCGTGAGAAATTATTTTTCTCGCGAGCGGACTTTAACAAACGAGAACACGCAGCGAACGAAATTAATTTAACGTGTTCGGTAATTAACAGCACTGCTCGCGATTACAATGTCCGTATTTTGCAAAACCAGGTACATATCTATTTTCACCGAATTCGCTCGGTACTAAACAACAACTATTATTGGTTGAATATAGAGACGGAAGGCAAGCTTTAACCTACTTCACCGATCGAACCAATTATTGAAAATCTTAGCTCGAGGCAATCTTGAATTTCTTTCTCGATAATTGGAACCGCGGTTGGTGACGTCGTTCCTTTATCAGACCGACGGATTATTTAAACAACCGATCGAACCATCTGAAACGGACGCTACTCCGGTTTCAGTAGAAAAACAAATAAATCGTCGAATTTTATTGACGATAAAAAGGAAATTGATAGCAGGTAGCAGAGTGGTATCTTTGTGTACGCGTTCAAAGCGTACAAAAATTTCGGAAAAGAATCGATAAAGCAACTGGTTTAATTCTCTCGAAAGTACGAAAATATTACAACGGAGGAAAATTTGAGAAGAATTGTAGGTCAGTAAACGGGATTAAATGGAAAAAAGTTGATTCTATTCGGAGGTTGAACGAAGATGTGAAAGGCCAGGGAGATACGCCTAATTCCGGGTCGTGAGTTTGACAGCAGTCGATCGAAACAGCCGCGTGGACAAACGTGAAATCAACACGATGAATTGTTTAGGACGAAACCGCAGGATTCGCGGTTCCGTAACAGCGGAATGGAACGCACGCTGTGTGGCTGTTCGATTGACGGGAATGAACAATTTCGCATACATCGTTAAAATCGTGGACGACTCGTGCTGCGTCACGTCGGTCTCGTCAATAGTCGACCGTCACCCGAATCGTTAACGAAATGACAATGGCGGACGTGGATCGAATAATCGTTCCCGTGGCAAACACGAAAACGCGGGACGACGGACCTCTCTATCGGCAACTCGATTTCTTATGCAGCTGCGGCGCCGCACATTCGTGTTCTCATTATCGGCGAAGGAGAAGAAAAAAAGGAGGCGAAAGATCCGGCCCGGCTTATTGCTTTCTCCCCTATTCCCATTCGGAGATCGCCGGGATAAATTCCTTCCATCGATTTCTTTGCGCCCGTCGGATCCGAGTATCGGCCCGAAGAACGTTTCATTACGACGAGAGCCGTTAAAACGTCCTGATTCCGTGGTAAGGACCTCGAGCAAATAGAGAACCACCGAGGAAAATGGATCACCCTGTTTGAACGTTAAATAATTCCGAATATATTCGACAGGTGATTCCAGCCTGTTCCCGTGCCGGAATTTTACGCGATAACAAAAGCCCGCGGTGAGTTTCGAAAATCGTGCTCGGTCACGCATCCGCCCATTTTACAACTTTAATCGTTACATTCCCTATCGCATCTCCGACACAGACTTGCTCGACAATGTTTATGTCGACACTATTTCATCGATACATATATATGTAAAGAAAGTGAGTGAGTGCTTTCTTTAATTTGAATTTGCCGCTCACTGATGATGGCGGCCAATGAGAGAGATACAAGTTGATATCTACAACACGCGATCAATCGTACTAGATAAAATAAAAAAGGCGAATAAGATTAATAAAACTAAACAAGGGAATTGACATCAAGGATAGAATAAACTTTAATGTCGTTTCTCTTTGTTACAGGTAGCTATAAGATAAAGCAATGTAAATAGTAGTCATACATAAGTTACGAATGTATTAACCTCTTTGTTACAGAAACTCAATATTGTTTATTTAACCGTGTCAACCCCTGTGATATAACAATAGACATATATATTTTCATCGATAATCTCTACTCATCGACATACTACACTCCTCAAAAGAATTAAGGAATCACTTGTGCGGACCCGAAAAATTGGTCCCACTTTTTACAAAATCCTAAGGTCGTAGACAAATTTTTAGAGCAGATTTGAGAAATCAGCGTGAAAAAATCTACGGCAAATGATATATAGCATGTTAAAAAAAAGTTTTTCCGCGAAAAAGATCCGTACCATAATCTCGCTATCTTTCCCATATTCTGCCAAGTTCCAGTTTTAACTAAAAAAAAAATTTCATCGCTCTACCTCAATTCTATCGAAAGTTCTTTGATTTTGAATCAAGTTTGGTCTAAATTTTCCACTGTGGACGGGCGCTGTGGTAGCGTATTCAAACACAGCTGCCTTAGGTAAAAAATTGTCGCAGAGAGTTCATGGGGTACTCAGTCGAATCGGCAGAATCTCTGCTTCAATCTGACGTTCGGATCATGGTATTATGATCATTTCTCGCCGAGATACAACGAGTTAAAGGAAAATTGGAACTTGTGTATTTTATAAGCATATTTTCAGAAACGCCTGGTATATCGAAATGTTACTTATATTGAAAAAACAAGAGAAGTGCCTTCAAGAGAAAGAAACGCTCTTTCTATTGCTTTTTTGCACAAGATTCTACAATAATTTTTTCGCTTTCTGGAGCCAGTTAAAGTTAAAAAGCCCATATTTACTTCAATGTTGAATAACTCGAATAAAAAATATGGCACAATAATCGACAACCTCATATTTTATACAGGAAAGATAGCCCTTCCAAGAGATATTAACGCGATTTATAAAAAAAAACTTGTTTCTCCCCGAGCGATGTTCCAAAGTTGTACAAGATTTTTGTTAACCGTCAATGTTGTCTTCATCTCGCTACAACTTTGTAAAAAACCAACATGGCAACCATTTGAAACAGAGCATCTGAAACTAGAGGTTTCAGGCTTTCAAACCATTGTTTAACGATATGGATACGACAATTTTTGACGGAGTAATGATCTCGTAAAGCGGAAGCAATTTTTCGGGCTCGCAGAAATGATCCCTCAATTCTTTTGAGGAGTGTATTTTCACCGACACACAACTGGAGAACTTCAGAATCTAATACATGAAAGATTAAAAATCGGAAAATTTTTATTATTTGAAAATATACGGTAGGAAACCCGAAATCTGAGAATTGGAATATTTTTCTAGCATGTTATGCGGCTCGAAATGAGCACGAAAACCAGATAATATGAGAATCGAAGATCTTCAGAATCCAATATTTGAAAGTTTGAAAATCGGAAAATTGAATAACGTGGGAAT
This sequence comes from Lasioglossum oenotherae, assembly GCA_028455765.1. NCBI lineage: Eukaryota > Metazoa > Arthropoda > Insecta > Hymenoptera > Halictidae > Lasioglossum > Lasioglossum oenotherae. The sequence goes on from CM052289.1 coordinate 6,379,216, forward strand.
GTGTGATAACCAAAATCTGGTGATTTGTAGATTTTTCTAGAACGTCATGGCACTCGAGCGGATCGAGGTTAAATGAAGTTTTCAAAGTAAGATTTTCCGTAGCTCTACGTACAATTTCCACTCCGAGCGTCGTTTACACCGGTTTAGTAAACAGGGCCGCAGTGGAATAAGCAACGGAAAATCTCATGCGATTAAGCTCGCTTCGGTAGGTACACTATAATTCGATCTCAAGTTGTGTGACGGAAGAGCAACTTCCTAACGAATTTATTCGGGCTTGTTTCGCCCGAAGAAAACGTTACCGAGCTGGCTAAACGTGTCGCGGAACCGTAAATTCGTGGCGCGACAGCGAACGTGGCTGCACGAAAAGTTGGAAGTTTCTCAGTCACGTGAACAATACTGTTCCTGATAATAGAATAACGTAGTTCCCAGTAATTGAGCTTCAAGTGTAAATCCCAGCAAATTATCCGTAAGTGTGCTAGAGAGTTGCAAACCGAGCGCTCAAGTTTACTTGATTGCGTGTGCAACTCTGTGCGCTTGCATTCAACTTATCACCTTTGCGACACGAATAAACAAACACTCCGCTCGTTACATACCAACATGGCGCCGCCCACACTTCACAAAGGCGGTGACAATCCCTGAACTTTAAAAACGCATAACGTTTGAGCCTATTCGTATGTATGTATTTCGAATTGAGAAATAATTCGGTTAACAAGATCCCAACAAAAACATTCTGTAAACAGGAACCAAGTTCTTATTGCCGTAAAAAGTTTTGAGATCAAACAAAATACGGCCAAGTTCGTTAGCTTAGAAATACCTCTTGCAATATGTGAAAAAAGCGTTTGTAAAAATTAGTTTAAAAGAACGCTATTTATATATAATTTTTAATGAATTACATGAAGGGCT
>CM052289.1:6385952-6396295 GCA_028455765.1 Lasioglossum oenotherae
AAAAAAAAATTAGGCAAAGCCACCAAAGTTGCGCCACCAGAATCACGAAAACATGAACAATTGACGACATTGACGTTCAAATTACCACCACATTTATCGTTAAATGTTTATCGGAACGCTTGCTGGTACCACCTGAACCGATTCATAAAAGCTAAAACGCAACCGAGTTGCGCCACACACACCAAGTGTCCTCGTGTAATAGCGGCCTAAGTTTAAGGATGTTCTGGAGGTACAATGGGAGACAAGAGTACAAGATATTTGAAGTCCATCAATACATGACAATGAAAGCCGTTCATGAGTATATTTTGCATTAAACTTCTGCGAATACTGTACCCTCTGTAGCTATATTCAGTGGTCTACACTTGTCGCGTTTCCATGTTAGTGAGAGACAACACGATAAATTTGACGTTTTGTAACAGTTTATAATTTTTTTGCTCTGTAACTGTTTAGTGAATCCTTATAAATTTTTAACATAATTAATTACATAATTTTTACTACATATAAAAAAAAACTGGTGTTTCCAGTTGCGTTTTTTCAAGGTTTAAATAGGATTTGAAGTGGAATTTTATGAATTCTCCATAAGAAGACGTGTTAAAGTGTGCAAACTTTAAGTTCCTATAATTCTTAAACGGTGCAGTGAATCGAACCCAAACTTTGGTAATTGCATTAATTTAGTAAGGATTATATCTTGTCAAATGTTCAAAAATTTTGTTGCGTTTTTATATACCTCCAGAACATCCTTAAAGACGCAGATGCATGCTAATTAATTTTTTCCCCTTCTGTTTGATTCGCTAATAAACACCTGTGTATACTTGGTTCCTACGTTACGTAAAGATCCGTTCTAGTTTTATCATTTTTTCCGTGATTCGGTATACGCGATATACCGAATATTCATCTACAGGACAAAGGAGAACGATTTTGTTGAAAATAAATCGAGAACACACAATGAAACTTTTTCCAGCCGCGACCTCGTTTCCGCGAAAATCAGATTTGGAGTTTGTCGAGCACACGTGCGCGCCTGGCTATCTTCAGATTAAACGCAGGTAGCACAACGGTGGTTATCCTACATGCGAAAGTAAATAAAAAATGTGGAACGAAGTTTCTCTTCCTATGAAAATGTCACGCGACTTGTCCCGATACCAGTTCAGTATGTATATGTACTATGCATGTAATACTATAAGATACTCTTAGGCAGAGACGTGCGCGAGTCTCGGTACTCCCCCACCATAATCTCGGGAGGATTGTCGCGAGAGTTATCGCAAGTATACTCGGGGAGTCCCACATAACCCCAGGGAGGACGGCAGAGGTGGGCATTATTTGGCGAAAAAAATATTTGAAATACTATTTAATATTTTAGATGTTATTTTGCTTGAAGAAAATAGTATTTTAAATAAGATATACAATTTCGAAAATATAATATTTCTATTTGAACAATCCGAACCTCAAAATCAAATATTTCTATTTCAACAATTTGATCCACAAAATGAAATATTTCTATTTTAACAACCAGAAGCACGAAATAAAATATTTTACTTTTTGCATTGATATAATACTCTGAGAAACCGCATAAACATACAGTCTATTTTATCGTTAAGAAATGATTTACACTCATAAATGTATTGAATTCGAACCATTATTTGCAGCAATAATATTTAAAATTTAAATTGAAAATACAAATATTTTCAATATTCTTCAAATAAAATACTATATTCAAAAAAATTACTGCCTCAAATTATTTTATTTTCAAAAATTACTGCATCAAATAAAACATTTTATTTTCGAAGTAGTACACATTCTTTAAAATAAATAGTGTCACGTCCAGCGATGGATGGTGGTTCAGCCATCGCTAATAATTGATATAATCAATCATGTATAACATATACCTTTTGAATTTTTTTCTATGCTTAATCTAATAATTTTGTACGAGAAACTAAATATTAAATACTATTGTTGATAATCAATGTCGAACTATCGTATATTACACCACATTGCGTGCGATAGAATTAGGAGACCTCATTTTGAATTTGAATCTTTATTGAACGAAATAAATGCGTAGCGAAATTTATTTCATTAAATGATTCAATCATTTCCAAATATAAACCGTGAGCGAATATCCGTTGCAGATGAGCAATAATAATAATAAATTGTTCATCGATCTACGAGATACGTAGATGTAATATAATCTGGCCAAGAGGAGGATAAAAAATACAATGCACATAATTAAAAAGAGAGTGACTGAGAAGAAAGCAATTAAGAAAAAATCGATCTATGAGATACGCAGAGTAATATGATCTAGCCAAGAGGAGGATGAAAAATACAATAGAAGAGAGTGACAGAGAAGAAAGCGATTAATAGGAATTGGTGATGAAATAACCACCTTATGAAAATTAAGAACAAAGAATTGATCGATCTATAAAAGGGATGGCTCCTCATTAGGAGCTCAGTCCACAGTCCACAAACCACAGTACGCTATTCAAGAACATCAATTCATATTAACCAAAATCAGCTTGCCATTTTATTGTATGTGTATCATCTTAATTGAAGTAAAGTTCATCACGAATACCATATATCTCAAAATCAACGCCCTTGGAGCACAAACCTCCAAAAAACCACCTCAAAATCAACGCAGAAGCCTTCAGCAAGAAGATTGTTCTAATCAAAAGAAGAAATCCACCCAGCGGTGGTAATTACTATCAAACTATAATAAGATTTCGAGAAATATTATGTATCCAAAATTTGGAGTTTAAAATATACTTTTGTTTATTTCTATTCAAACAAATAAAATATCAAATCATTTATTAAAGAAATTACCCAACTTCGATTTCTACGTTCCAATTGCATGATCAAAATCACATAGAATATTCAGAAATCCTCAATTACCCGAACCGAAGCCGGTAATTGCAGGTAGGTTCAAAACTGCGTTGTATCTCAATTCTAACATTTCCAATCAGTTCAAACCTTTCAAATTAAACTTCAATTAAAGCATACAATCTATAATACGTCCACCTTAGGACGTAACAATAGGATTATTTACCACACGTTTACTATTTGAAATACAATTTTCCCCAGCTGTGGAGGCGGGGTATCCATAATGGATTCCCCTGACGAAAAATAAGATAAAATAAAATAAAAATAAAAGACGGTAGTAGGTAGCGGCATCGTGGTACTTACCACCATGTCAGAGCCACTCTTGGAGGCGTCGCTGACGGCGGAGGGGCTCCTTTCGACAACCAGGCCTCCGGGTACCGGTGTCGAGGTCGGTGTGGGTGTCGGCGTGGGTGTCGGTGTCGGTGTTGCTGCGGAGGTGGTGCTGGCTGGCTGGCTGGACTTCGGGGTCGGCACTGGTGTAACAACAGACGATGAGGAGACCAATTGATCCCTGTCGGAGCTGGCCTGACTGGTCGCCGCGCCGACAACGCCGCCGATGATGGACACACCTGCTCCCGCGGCCGCTGTCGAACTCGAACCACCGGACAATTCATCCGTCGGCAAAGAACCCCCAATGTCTGTCGGACGGAATAAGAAAGGAGACTGTAATCATCCTGCCTTACCCGGCTAGGGTGTCTTTTCAATGGGAGGGCTGAATGGGAATCTCTATTGGATAATGTTTGAGTAGGTAGCCCTGGCTCTGCTCGGAGACAAGGGTGGCGCGCCAGCCACAAGCACCGGGACTTAGAGGATTGTTCCTGGTTAATTAACACTCTTACAACGTATTAATAGGCTTCCCACGACGCCCGCTATCGACAAGCAGCGCTAAGCAATTTTCTCTTCGCAGAAAACTTCGAGATTGCTGCGTCGCGTCGCGTCGCGCGGAGATCGGTTCTAACAGTCTGCTACCTCTTTCGCTACCCTAGCTACGGCTGCCGTCCTTATACCGAACACGCTCGAATCCAACAAGGAATGATCCCGAACAATCAAATAAAATTTAGAGGAGGAGCGCGGATGTCGAATCGGACTGTTTCGGGTAAATCCTTTGATCCAGGTACACTGGATTCCTGGAATGAAACGCGTTCTGTCTTCTTCAGGCTAGCTTATTTCGAATAGCAGCGCTATGCCAATTATACTAGCCGGGGATCGAAGTTTAATTTAATAGAGTTGATTCCCCTGCTCCAGTGTACTTGTGCAAATTTGCAATTTATTTGCACCTACATTAAAACTAATCTAGTTTTGCACTCGTCGCGTGTGATACTCCTGGGCCGCGGAGTTATTCGAAACTTCTGCGAGCCCCGGAGTTTATGTTCGTTGATCCTTCGCGTCGGTTTGCGATGTTTGCTTTGTTCGGAACTTCTGTCGCCATTTTTCGCGTCTCTTGATTTCCGACGAGATTCGGGAAAACATAATTTCATATTGTAGAAGGGTCAAAGACTAAGTAACGTCCAACGTTAAAAATCGTGCTCCTCTATCTAAGATATTTTACATTGTGAATTAGGATGGTAATATGTATAGAGTCATTTCCTAGGGCGACTGTAGGCGGCAAGATAAGGATGATGAATTTACGTGGTGTACAGACAGAATTTAAATTACCTTGGGCGCTTCTTGCTACGACCAACTCAACCAGACCACGTGCCTTCTGAAGAATCGAGATTGCCTGCTCATGAGAGATATTCGAGTCTAGCGGCTGGCCATCTATTGCCAATATCTGATCTCCTTCTACCAATCGGCCATCACTGAAACACACAACCGTAGAAAATTTAATGCGAAAATATCGGACGTTCTTTATTGCATTCAAATCAACTTCCCACTTCGAAAACAGGAATGAAAACTAATAATGAATCACAGACAGACAGTTTATATGTGAGTGGTGAATTTTATTGACGATGTTCTGCATTGTGAAGCGTTTTATTTCACGAAATAGGTCAACGTGACAGTGTACAATCTTTTACCTAACGAAATATTTTGTTCGGACTCCGTGATACTTTTTATTTGATGAAATAATTGGTCCGAACGTTGTAAAACTTTTTATTTGACGAAACAGTTCGGCCGAACACTGTAGAAATGTTTAATTTACGAAATAGTTCGGCCGAACACTGCAAAATTTTTTATTTCACGAAATAGTTTGTCCGGACGCTGTAAAATTTTTTATTTGGCCGGCTAGAAAATGTTGATTTCGCACACGGATCCACAGTCTGCTCATAATCTCCGAAATCTTCTGGATTCCCTTATTGCTTCGGTTTCTCGATACCGATAAAAACATCGAGGCTCCGAGACAAAGGGATATTGTTCAACGGAGAATGCGATCCACTCGTTTACAGTAAACTCGAACCAGATTTCTGTTAAACGAAGTCCAATCGAACCGATCCAGTCCCACGGCCATTAGAATCTATTAACCGCGATAATTGGGGATAGTCACGATTAAACATCTCGCATTTACATACCATTTCCGTCGAGCCTCGATGCAAATTGATTGTAAATTGATGAAACACGGACGTTAGAATTCAGAACGTATCGTGTTCGAATTAACAATTCAAGTGCAAACGGTTACCAAATCTACTTCAGCTAGGATATTCAGAATAATTGCAATCCACAAATAATTATGAATTACCGAAGGTGAAGTTTAACCCTATTTGTAATACATACGTTGTATCAATTTGTTTGTTAACTAGATTTCTTCGAAGAATTTCTGTCCATATATTCGAATAATAGTACACATGCTCGAAAAAGTAGTAATGCCGATTTAACTGCGTTTCTGTCAAAGTTAATCTTAATCGAATTGGACTGTTCGATTAAGCTCGCACAGTACCATTTTTGTTCGTCGGACCATTCTAATTTTCTCCATAAAAGCCACTTGTTCTGGCATTATAAAGTGGAATTGAATCAGTCATGAAATGGAATTGCCACCGATTTCGAACGCGTTCGATGCTCTCTTCGTGCGCTTTGTCCAATTTGCTGGTTCCACGGATTTTGCTAATACTCTACTGGCGATTATCCAACCGTGTGATTTGAGGAACCAGTGATTTGGTAAGTGCATTACCGTTCGAAAGTATTTGATCACCTACTCGACGAGCGATCGATCCGACGCGACGTTTTTAGGAAGATGGGGCTGAACGTTCAAGCTTCTACACAGCATGACCCTGAGTTTGCCAAATCGAATTGACGAATACTGCATTAAGGTATTTCATTTTCTAATTGACACAGACCGGCTTTGCATCGAGCATTTGTTCTAGTAAATCTTTTTCGCTGATCTCCAGCCAGGACGAACAAATTATTGTTTCTTCTATTTCTTTCATTCCATGAGAAACACTTTATGGAAAATCGAGCAGAGTAAAAGACTTAAATGACGTATCGGCGGATACACGCGAACAGAATCGTAGCCGTGCCATTCTCGCCGTCGGATAATAAGTTACATTCGATACGATCCTGTTGCTTCGATGGAACTTGAAATTTTGTTCGCGAAAAATGTAACGGGCCGTACCAATTTGACCTCGTTAAGAATTCATTCGCCGTTCAAATATGACGAGGATGTCCTGTGAAACCGATAGTCCGTTAATAACGAGCCACCTGTGCGAACAAACGGATAGTTGGAACAGATTCAAAAATAGGATTCACGTCTTGTCGAGCTGGTTTCTGTGCTTCAGCTCCCTGAACTTCTGACAGATTACGGTAGGCTCTCTGACAGTCATAATATTTCACGGTTCGCCGGAGTCCTCAGGTTTTAATAGATCACATTCGATGGTCCGCAAACAATGCCATTTTTCTGCATGATTTTGAAGCATGCAATGCTACTTTTAAATATATGATATATTAAATACTTGCTTTCCCCCGCCACGCGTTGCTGTGGCAGAGTATTTTTTAAAAGCATATACGTATTGAACGTGTTCGTGATAATCTATTTCGTTCAATTCCATTTTGCTTTTCGCGTTGCTTTGTAGTTCTCTCTCACTCGCTCTTCTTGATCTCCTCGCTCTCTCTCTATCACTCTCTGTCTCTCTTTGTCTCTCTCTCTCCCTGTCTCTCTCCCTTCCACTCTGTTTCAATTCCCTCTTTTTCTCTTTCTCTCTCTCTTGCTCGCTCTCTGGCTCTCTTTCTTGCTCTCTCTCGCTCATTCATGCTCTCTCCCGCTCTTGCTCTCCTCGCTCTATCTCGTTTTCTCTCTCGCTCTCTCACTGTCTCTCTCGCTCTATCTGTCCGTCTCTGACTCCCTCCCACTCTATCTGTCTGTCTCTGTCTCTCTCTCTCCCTCTCTCTCTCTCTCACACACTAACCTACGTAGAAAGCTGCGGTTTGAACCGTTAGACGCTGCGTTTCTTCGGGGAGGTATTAGAGCAAACCGCACTCGAAAAAGTCCATTTGATCGAAAGTTATAAGCAGAAACGTGCCCAAAAGAGAGCGCAAAAGTTTACTTTTTTCACTAATGACGTCACAACTTTTGAACCAATAGACTTTTTTGAATGAGGTTTGTTCCTAAACCTTCCCGAAGAAACGCCGCGTCTAATGGTTCAAGCCCCAGCTTTCTACGTTGAGCCGTTCTCAAGTGATGCCGTTACAAACATACATACATACATATATACATACATACATACATACATACATACATACATACATACATACATACATATATACATACATACAGACAGACACGACTTTATTATATATTATATTATTTATATAGAAGATTCCTCGTTTTCAAGTACCTATGTATACCAATTTTCATAGCGATAGGTTCGACGGTATAGAAGTTGATGTATTGCAGCGCCATCTACATAGGCGAGTTACAACAAATTGAATAGCGTAAAAACCTTCTCCATGAAAAAATACATATATGTGTCATGTTTCATGTTGATCGGTCAAACAGTTTCGAAGTCTATTAATCATATACATATACACACACACACACAAACATCCATTTTTATATATTAAGATACACTGCTCTCTGAAAACATTTAAGTAATCACACACACTTGTACGAACCCGAAAAATTGGTCCCACTTTACGCGATCATAACACAGTCAAAAAATGTCGTATCGATATCGTTAAACAATGGTTTCAAAGCCTGAAACCTCTAGTCTCAGATGTTCTGTTTCAAATTGTTGCTATGTTGGTTTTTCACAATGTTATAGCGAGATGAAGAGTACATTAACGGTTCACAAAAATTTTATGCAACTTTGGAACATCACACGGGGAGAAACAAATTTTTTTGATAAATCGCGTTAATATCTTTTGGGAGGGCTATCTATCCTGTATAAAATGTGTGGTTGTTGAATATTGTGCGATTTTTTCATTCGGGTTATTTAACATTGAAGTAAATGTTGGCTTTTTAACTTTAACTGACTCCAGAAAGCGAAAAAGTTATCGCAGAATCTTGTGCAAAAAAAACAGTAGAAAGAGCGTTTCTTTCTATTCAAGGCACTTCTTTTGTTTTCTCAATTTCATTAACATTTCGATATAGCAGGTGTTTCTGAAAATATGCTTAAAAAATGCACAATTTCCATTTTTCCTTTAACTTGCTGTATCTCGGCGAGAAATGATCGTAACACCATGATCCGAACGTCAGATTGAAGCAGAGATTCTGCTGATTCGATTGAGTACCCCATGAACTCGCTGCGACTATTTTTTACCTATCGCAGCTGTTTGAAGTTAGTGCTTCGGAGAACAGACATCTCTAAGTACGATAACGCCGCGAACAGTGGAAAATTTGGACCAAACTCGATTCAAAATCAAAGAACTTTCAATAGAATTGAGGTAGAGCTATGAATTTTTTAAAAATTAAAGCTGAAACTTTGCAGAATATGGGACAAATAGGGAGATTATGGTACGAGCGTTTTTTAACGTTGAGAAAATTCATTAAACGTGCAGAATTTCAAAAAAATGTGGTTTCTCCAGTACCACACGCGGAAAATTTTTTTTTAACATGCTATATATCATTTTCCGTAGATTATTTCACGCTGATTTCAAATCTGGTTTCAAAATTTGTCTACGACCTCAGGAGTTTGCAAGAAATCGATTTTTGTGAACAAAAGTAATATAATCATTTTTTCGTTGAACAGATTTGATAACCCAGTTTAATAAGCAGCACAAACTATTTGTTAACCGTCAATGTTGTCTTCATCTCGCTATAACTTTGTGAAAAACCAACATAGCAAGAATTGGAAACAGAGCATCTGAAACTAGAGGTTTCAGGCTTTCAAACCATTGTTTAACGATAACGGTACAGCAATTTTTGACGGAGTTATGATCACGTAAAGTGGGACCAATTGTTTCGGGTTCCCACAAGTGATCCCTTAATTCTTTTGAGGAGTGTATAATATATTAAATATATAAATGATTCCCAACCAACAATTTCTTATTTATCAAAAAACTAATGGTTACCGATAAAAAAACCAGCATTTTGTCTACAATATGGGTTTTTCAGCGCACTGTGCGTGCGTTGCCGTATTTTTGGAAGAACTCGTTCCCGAAAATGGTTCTGCGCCTATTTATCGGTCGCGCACGGTTTAAGCGTTCCGAGAAGGGTGAAAGCCCCAGCCAGGCGAAAGGGGGTATTTAGCGGTCCGATAGCGGTTACGTTACCTAATTTCCGGCAAAGGGAATTTCGCTGGTTTCCGTTCCCGCGGCAGCGATACCGAGCCGCGAGCCGAGGTAATCTATGCGCCGAATTTTCCTGGATCAAAGGCACGACAAACCCTGACATTATTCCTGTTGATGCACCGTGCCAGATTGCACCCTCAGAAATACACGCCTGCTGCAGGCAAGCTCCGTGCCGGAAATTCACGCGTTCCCGTGCCGGGTGACCCACAATGAACCGTCGGCGACCCATTTTCACCTACTGCTCTCACAGCGATCGTCCATTGACGGACCATTTAGATCCATTCGGGTCGCCGCGCCGCGAACGATGCTAATCTCCAACCATGGATACCTTCGGTGACCAAAGACGAACTATAGCCAACGCTCCCATTGTAGATGTGTTCGTGCACTTGACTGGCTGTTCTCGTTTTCGGGGCTAAAAAATATCGATTTTTCCCCCACTCAATTTTTTCGGATTCTCCTAATTCGCTGCCCGCCGGAAATCACAATTTCATGACGGACACGAATTACACAATTTCTTTTTCTATCAGTACAGTGGCCGAAATATCTATAAAGTCACTGTGTTTTGTGCCCGTGCGAAATCAATACGGGCCGGTTTATGTACTTCTTTAAGGCCTGGTTTACGTTGTATTTTTGTCCAGAAGAATTTAAAAGTTGTTGCACATGTCTTGTTGTTACTGGGAGCTCCAATTCAGATCGAAATTGTGCTGCATTTTTCCTTTCCTTAGCTGCAGACCTCATCAATATTGAATGTTGTCTCTTTGACTATTTCTTATTACTACCTTTAAGATGATTTTTTCCGTAATTTTCACGTAAATTGA